>CM062500.1:4415723-4445723 GCA_031479575.1 Coregonus ussuriensis | reverse complement strand
CACTATATAGGGAATAGGGTGCCATTCTCTGGTCTAAAGTAGTGCACTATATAGGGAATAGGGTGCCATTCTCTGGTCTAAAGTAGTGCACTATATAGGGAATAGGGTGCCATTCTCTGGTCTAAAGTAGTGCTCTATATAGGGAATAGGGTGCCATTCTCTGGTCTAAAGTAAAGTAGTGCACTATATAGGGAATAGGGTGCCATTCTCTGGTCTAAAGTAGTGCTCTATATAGGGAATAGGGTGCCATTCTCTGGTCTGAAGTAGTGCACTATATAGGGAATAAGGTGCCATTCTCTGGTCTGAAGTAGTGCCCTAAATAGGGAATAGGGTGCCATTCTCTGGTCTAAAGTAGTGCACTATATAGGGAATAGGGTGCCATTCTCTGGTCTAAAGTAGTGCACTATATAGGGAATAGGGTGCCATTCTCTGGTCTAAAGTAGTGCACTATATAGGGAATAGGGTGCCATTCTCTGGTCTAATGTAGTGCACTATATAGGGAATAGGGTGCCATTCTCTGGTCTGAAGTAGTGCACTATATAGGGAATAGGGTGCCATTCTCTGGTCTGAAGTAGTGCCCTAAATAGGGAATAGGGTGCCATTCTCTGGACTGAAGTAGTGCACTATATAGGGAATAGGGTGCCATTCTCTGGTCTAAAGTAGTGCACTATATAGGGAATAGGGTGCCATTCTCTGGTCTAAAGTAGTGCCCTATATAGGGAATAGGGTGCCATTCTCTGGTCTAAAGTAGTGCTCTATATAGGGAATAGGGTGCCATTCTCTGGTCTAAAGTAGTGCCCTAAATAGGGAATAGGGTGCCATTCTCTGGTCTGAAGTAGTGCACTATATAGGGAATAGGATGCCATTCTCTGGTCTGAAGTAGTGCCCTAAATAGGGAATAGGGTGCCATTCTCTGGTCTAAAGTAGTGCACTATATAGGGAATAGGGTGCCATTCTCTGGTCTAAAGTAGTGCACTATATAGGGAATAGGGTGCCATTCTCTGGTCTAAAGTAGTGCACTATATAGGGAATAGGGTGCCATTCTCTGGTCTAAAGTAGTGCACTATATAGGGAATAGGGTGCCATTCTCTGGTCTAAAGTAGTGCACTATATAGGGAATAGGGTGCCATTCTCTGGTCTAAAGTAGTGCCCTATATAGGGAATAGGGTGCCATTCTCTGGTCTAAAGTAGTGCACTATATAGGGAATAGGGTGCCATTCTCTGGTCTAAAGTAGTGCACTATATAGGGAATAGGGTGCCATTCTCTGGTCTAAAGTAGTGCACTATATAGGGAATAGGGTGCCATTCTCTGGTCTAAAGTAGTGCACTATATAGGGAATAGGGTGCCATTCTCTGGTCTAAAGTAGTGCACTATATAGGGAATAGGGTGCCATTCTCTGGACTAAAGTAGTGCCCTAAATAGGGAATAGGGTGCCATTCTCTGGTCTAAAGTAAAGGGAATAGGGTGTCATGAAGCTCTAATCCAACCACCACCACCTCCTCCTGATGTCCCCCACACCACCTCCTCCTGATGTCCTCCACCTCCTCCTGATGTCCTCCACACCTCCTCCTCCTCCTGATGTCCTCCACACCGCCTCCTCCTCCTCCTGATGTCCTCCACACCGCCTCCTCCTCCTGATGTCCTCCACACCACCTCCTCCTGATGTCCCCCACACCACCACCTCCTCCTCCTGATGTCCCCCACACCACCTCCTCCTCCTGATGTCCCCCCCACACCACCTCCTCCTCCTGATGTCCCCCACACCACCTCCTCCTCCTGATGTCCCCCACACCACCTCCTCCTCCTGATGTCCCCCCCACACCACCTCCTCCTCCTGATGTCCCCCCCACACCACCTCCTCCTGATGTCTCCCCCACACCACCACCTCCTCCTGATGTCCCCCCCACACCACCACCTCCTCCTGATGTCCCCCACACCACCACCTCCTCCTCCTGATGTCCCCCCCACACCACCTCCTCCTCCTGATGTCCCCCCCACACCACCTCCTCCTGATGTCCCCCACACCACCACCACCACCTCCTCCTGATGTCCCCCACACCACCTCCTCCTCCTGATGTCCCCCCCACACCACCACCTCCTCCTCCTGATGTCCCCCCCACACCACCACCACCACCTCCTCCTCCTCCTGATGTCCCCCACACCACCACCTCCTCCTGATGTCCCCCCACACCACCACCTCCTCCTGATGTCCCCCACACCACCTCCTCCTCCTGATGTCTCCCCCACACCACCACCTCCTCCTCCTGATGTCCCCCACACCACCTCCTCCTCCTGATGTCCCCCACACCACCACCTCCTGATGTCCCCCCCACACCACCACCTCCTCCTCCTGATGTCCCCCCCACACCACCACCACCACCTCCTCCTCCTAATGTCCCCCACACCACTTCCTCCTCCTGATGTCCTCCACACCACCTCCTGATGTCCCCCACACCACCTCCTCATGTCCCCCACACCACCTCCTCATGTCCCCCACACCACCACCTCCTCCTGATGTCCCCCCACACCACCACCTCCTCCTGATGTCCTCCACACCACCTCCTGATGTCCCCCACACCACCACCTCCTCCTGATGTCCCCCCACACCACCACCTCCTCCTGATGTCCCCCACACCACCTCCTCCTCCTGATGTCCCCCCCACACCACCACCTCCTCCTCCTGATGTCCCCCACACCACACCACCTCCTCCTCCTGATGTCCCCCACACCACTTCCTCCTCCTGATGTCCTCCACACCACCTCCTCCTCCTCCTCCTAATGTCCCCCACACCACTTCCTCCTCCTGATGTCCTCCACACCACCTCCTGATGTCCCCCACACCACCTCCTCATGTCCCCCACACCACCTCCTCATGTCCCCCACACCACCACCTCCTCCTGATGTCCCCCCACACCACCACCTCCTCCTGATGTCCCCCACACCACCTCCTGATGTCCCCCACACCACCTCCTCATGTCCCCCACACCACCTCCTCCTCCTGATGTCCCCCCACACCACCACCTCCTCCTGATGTCCCCCCCACACCACCTCCTCCTGATGTCCCCCACACCACCTCCTCCTCCTGATGTCTCCCCCACACCACCACCTCCTCCTGATGTCTCCCCCACACCACCACCTCCTCCTGATGTCTCCCCCACACCACCACCTCCTCCTGATGTCTCCCCCACACCACCACCTCCTCCTGATGTCTCCCCCACACCACCACCTCCTCCTGATGTCCCCCCCACACCACCACCTCCTCCTGATGTCCCCCCCACACCACCACCTCCTCCTGATGTCCCCCCACACCACCACCTCCTCCTGATGTCCCCCACACCACCTCCTGATGTCCCCCACACCACCTCCTCATGTCCCCCACACCACCACCTCCTCCTGATGTCCCCCCCACACCACCTCCTCCTCCTGATGTCCCCCCCACACCACCTCCTCCTGATGTCCCCCACACCACCTCCTCCTCCTGATGTCTCCCCCACACCACCACCACCTCCTGATGTCTCCCCCACACCACCACCTCCTCCTGATGTCCCCCCCACACCACCACCTCCTCCTGATGTCCCCCACACCTCCACCTCCTCCTCCTGATGTCCCCCCCACACCACCTCCTCCTCCTGATGTCCCCCCCACACCACCACCACCACCACCACCTCCTCCTCCTAATGTCCCCCACACCACTTCCTCCTCCTGATGTCCTCCACACCACCTCCTGATGTCCCCCACACCACCTCCTCATGTCCCCCACACCACCACCTCCTCCTGATGTCCCCCCACACCACCACCACCTCCTGATGTCCCCCCACACCACCACCTCCTCCTGATGTCCCCCCACACCACCACCTCCTCCTGATGTCCCCCCACACCACCACCTCCTCCTGATGTCCCCCCACACCACCACCTCCTCCTGATGTCCCCCACACCACCTCCTGATGTCCCCCACACCACCTCCTCATGTCCCCCACACCACCTCCTCCTCCTGATGTCCCCCCACACCACCACCTCCTCCTGATGTCCCCCCCACACCACCACCTCCTCCTGATGTCCCCCACACCACCTCCTCCTCCTGATGTCTCCCCCACACCACCACCTCCTCCTGATGTCTCCCCCACACCACCACCTCCTCCTGATGTCTCCCCCACACCACCACCTCCTCCTGATGTCCCCCCCACACCACCACCTCCTCCTGATGTCCCCCCCACACCACCACCTCCTCCTGATGTCCCCCCACACCACCACCTCCTCCTGATGTCCCCCACACCACCTCCTGATGTCCCCCACACCACCTCCTCATGTCCCCCACACCACCACCTCCTCCTGATGTCCCCCCCACACCACCTCCTCCTCCTGATGTCCCCCCCACACCACCTCCTCCTGATGTCCCCCACACCACCTCCTCCTCCTGATGTCTCCCCCACACCACCACCACCTCCTGATGTCTCCCCCACACCACCACCTCCTCCTGATGTCCCCCCCCACACCACCACCTCCTGATGTCCCCCACACCTCCACCTCCTCCTCCTGATGTCCCCCCCACACCACCTCCTCCTCCTGATGTCCCCCCCACACCACCACCACCACCACCACCTCCTCCTCCTAATGTCCCCCACACCACTTCCTCCTCCTGATGTCCTCCACACCACCTCCTGATGTCCCCCACACCACCTCCTCATGTCCCCCACACCACCACCTCCTCCTGATGTCCCCCCACACCACCACCACCTCCTGATGTCCCCCACACCACCTCCTCATGTCCCCCACACCACCACCTCCTCCTGATGTCCCCCACACCACCACCTCCTGATGTCCCCCACACCACCTCCTGATGTCCCCCCACACCACCACCTCCTCCTGTCCCCCACACCACCACCTCCTCCTGATGTCCCCCCACACCACCACCTCCTCCTGATGTCCCCCACACCACCTCCTCCTCCTGATGTCCCCCCCACACCACCACCTCCTCCTCCTGATGTCCCCCACACCACCTCCTCCTCCTGATGTCCCCCACACCACTTCCTCCTCCTGATGTCCTCCACACCACCTCCTGATGTCCCCCACACCACCTCCTCATGTCCCCCACACCACCACCTCATGTCCCCCACACCACCACCTCCTCCTGATGTCCCCCACACCACCACCTCCTCCTCCTGATGTTCCCCACACCACCACCTCCTCCTCCTCCCCCCAACACCTCCTCCTCCTCCTGATGTCCTCCACACCACCTCCTCCTCCTGATGTCCCCCACACCACCACCACCACCTCCTCCTGATGTCCCCCACACCACCTCCTCCTGATGTCCCCCACACCACCTCCTCCTCCTCCTCCTGATGTCCCCCACACCACCTCCTCCTCCTGATGTTCCCCACACCACCACCACCTCCTCCTCCCCCCCCCCAACACCTCCTCCTCCTGATGTCCTCCACACCACCTCCTCCTCCTGATGTCCCCCACACCACCACCTCCTCATGTCCCCCACACCACCTCCTCCTCCTCCTCCTGATGTCCCCCATACCACCTCCTCCTCCTGATGTTCCCCATACCACCACCTCCTCCTCCTCCCCCCCCAACACCTCCTCCTCCTGATGTCCCCCACACCACCTCCTCCTGATGTCCCCCACACCACCTCCTCCTCCTCCTCCTGATGTCCCCCACACCACCTCCTCCTCCTGATGTTCCCCACACCACCACCACCTCCTCCTCCCCCCCCCCAACACCTCCTCCTCCTGATGTCCTCCACACCACCTCCTCCTCCTGATGTCCCCCACACCACCACCTCCTCATGTCCCCCACACCACCTCCTCCTCCTCCTCCTGATGTCCCCCACACCACCTCCTCCTCCTGATGTTCCCCATACCACCACCTCCTCCTCCTCCCCCCCCAACACCTCCTCCTCCTGATGTCCTCCACACCACCTCCTCCTCCTGATGTCCCCCACACCACCACCTCCTCATGTCCCCCACACCACCTCCTCCTCCTCCTGATGTCCCCCACACCACCACCTCCTCCTGATGTCCCCCACACCACCTCCTCCTCCTCCTGATGTCCCCCACACCACCACCTCCTCCTCCTCCTCCTGATGTCCCCCACACCTCCTCCTCCTCCTGATGTCCCCCACACCACCTCCTCCTCCTCCTCCTGATGTCCCCCACACCACCACCTCCTCCTCCTCCTGATGTCCCCCACACCACCACCACCTCCTCCTCCTCCTCCTGATGTCCCCCACACACCACCTCCTCCTCCTGATGTCCCCCACACCACCACCACCTCCTCCTCCTCCTGATGTCCCCCACACCACCACCACCTCCTCCTCCTCCTGATGTCCCCCACACACCACCTCCTCCTCCTGATGTCCCCCCCACACCACCTCCTCCTCCTGATGTCCCCCCACACCACCTCCTCCTCCTCCTCCTGATGTCCCCCACACCATCACCTCCTCCTGATGTCTCCCCCACACCACCACCTCCTCCTGATGTCCCCCCCCACACCACCACCTCCTCCTGATGTCCCCCCCACACCACCACCTCCTCCTGATGTCCCCCCACACCACCACCTCCTCCTGATGTCCCCCCCACACCACCTCCTGATGTCCCCCACACCACCTCCTCATGTCCCCCACACCACCACCTCCTCCTGATGTCCCCCCCACACCACCTCCTCCTCCTGATGTCCCCCCCACACCACCTCCTCCTGATGTCCCCCACACCACCTCCTCCTCCTGATGTCTCCCCCACACCACCACCACCTCCTGATGTCTCCCCCACACCACCACCTCCTCCTGATGTCCCCCCCACACCACCACCTCCTCCTGATGTCCCCCA
Source organism: Coregonus ussuriensis (assembly GCA_031479575.1). Taxonomy (NCBI): domain Eukaryota; kingdom Metazoa; phylum Chordata; class Actinopteri; order Salmoniformes; family Salmonidae; genus Coregonus; species Coregonus ussuriensis. The sequence goes on along the minus strand of CM062500.1, from coordinate 4,438,892 downwards.
CACCTCCACCTCCTCCTCCTGATGTCCCCCCCACACCACCTCCTCCTCCTGATGTCCCCCCCACACCACCACCTCCTCCTCCTGATGTCCCCCCCACACCACCACCACCACCTCCTCCTCCTAATGTCCTCCACACCACCTCCTGATGTCCCCCACACCACCACCTCCTCCTGATGTCCCCCCCACACCACCACCTCCTCCTGATGTCCCCCCCACACCACCACCTCCTCCTGATGTCCCCCACACCACCACCTCCTGATGTCCCCCACACCACCTCCTGATGTCCCCCCACACCACCACCTCCTCCTGTCCCCCACACCACCACCTCCTCCTGATGTCCCCCCACACCACCACCTCCTCCTGATGTCCCCCACACCACCTCCTCCTCCTGATGTCCCCCCCACACCACCACCTCCTCCTCCTGATGTCCCCCACACCACCTCCTCCTCCTGATGTCCCCCACACCACTTCCTCCTCCTGATGTCCTCCACACCACCTCCTGATGTCCCCCACACCACCTCCTCATGTCCCCCACACCAACTCCTCATGTCCCCCACACCACCACCTCCTCCTGATGTCCCCCACACCACCACCTCCTCCTCCTGATGTTCCCCACACCACCACCACCTCCTCCTCCTCCCCCCAACACCTCCTCCTCCTCCTGATGTCCTCCACACCACCTCCTCCTCCTGATGTCCCCCCCACACCACCTCCTCCTCCTCCTGATGTCCCCCACACCACTTCCTCCTCCTGATGTCCCCCACACCACTTCCTCCTCCTGATGTCCTCCACACCACCTCCTCATGTCCCCCACACCACCACCTCCTCCTCCTGATGTTCCCCACACCACCACCTCCTCCTCCTCCCCCCAACACCTCCTCCTCCTCCTGATGTCCTCCACACCACCTCCTCCTCCTGATGTCCCCCACACCACCACCTCCTGATGTCCCCCACACCACCTCCTCCTCCTGATGTCCCCCACACCACCACCTCCTCCTGATGTCCCCCACACCACCTCCTCCTCCTCCTCCTGATGTCCCCCACACCACCACCTCCTGATGTTCCCCACACCACCACCTCCTCCTCCTCCCCCCAACACCTCCTCCTCCTCCTGATGTCCTCCACACCACTTCCTCCTCCTGATTTCCTCCTCCTGATGTCCTCCACACCACCTCCTCATGTCCCCCACACCACCACCTCCTCCTCCTGATGTTCCCCACACCACCACCTCCTCCTCCCCCCAACACCTCCTCCTCCTCCCTGATGTCCTCCACACCACCTCCTCCTCCTGATGTCCCCCACACCACCACCTCCTCCTGATGTCCCCCACACCACCTCCTCCTCCTGATGTCCCCCACACCACCACCTCCTCCTCCTGATGTCCCCCACACCACCTCCTCCTCCTCCTCCTGATGTTCCCCACACCACCACCACCTCCTCCTCCTCCCCCCAACACCTCCTCCTCCTCCTGATGTCCTCCACACCACCTCCTCCTCCTGATGTCCCCCCCACACCACCACCTCCTCCTCCTGATGTCCCCCACACCACCTCCTCCTCCTCCTGATGTCCCCCACACCACTTCCTCCTCCTGATGTCCCCCACACCACTTCCTCCTCCTGATGTCCTCCACACCACCTCCTCATGTCCCCCACACCACCACCTCCTCCTCCTGATGTTCCCCACACCACCACCTCCTCCTCCTCCCCCCAACACCTCCTCCTCCTCCTGATGTCCTCCACACCACCTCCTCCTCCTGATGTCCCCCACACCACCACCTCCTGATGTCCCCCACACCACCTCCTCCTCCTGATGTCCCCCACACCACCACCTCCTCCTGATGTCCCCCACACCACCTCCTCCTCCTCCTCCTGATGTCCCCCACACCACCACCTCCTGATGTTCCCCACACCACCACCTCCTCCTCCTCCCCCCAACACCTCCTCCTCCTCCTGATGTCCTCCACACCACTTCCTCCTCCTGATTTCCTCCTCCTGATGTCCTCCACACCACCTCCTCATGTCCCCCACACCACCACCTCCTCCTCCTGATGTTCCCCACACCACCACCTCCTCCTCCCCCCAACACCTCCTCCTCCTCCTGATGTCCTCCACACCACCTCCTCCTCCTGATGTCCCCCACACCACCACCTCCTCCTGATGTCCCCCACACCACCTCCTCCTCCTGATGTCCCCCACACCACCTCCTCCTCCTGATGTCCCCCACACCACCTCCTCCTCCTCCTCCTGATGTTCCCCACACCACCACCTCCTCCTCCCCCCAACACCTCCTCCTCCTCCTCCTGATGTCCTCCACACCACCTCCTCCTCCTGATGTCCCCCACACCACCTCCTCCTCCTGATGTCCCCCACACCACCTCCTCCTCCTGATGTCCCACACCACCTCCTCCTCCTCCTGATGTCCCCCACACCACAACCTCCTCCTCCTGATGTCCCACACCACCTCCTCCTCCTCCTGATGTCCCCCACACCTCCTCCTCCTCCTGATGTCCCCCACACCTCCTCCTCCTCCTGATGTCCCCCACACCTCCTCCTCCTCCTGATGTCCCCCACACCTCCTCCTCCTCCTGATGTCCCCTCCTCCTCCTGATGTCCCCCACACCACCACCTCCTCCTCCTGATGTCCCACACCACCACCTCCTCCTCCTCCTCCTGATGTCCCCCACACCACCACCTCCTCCTGATGTCCCCCACACCACCACCTCCTCCTGATGTCCCCCACACCACCACCTCCTCCTGATGTCCCCCACACCACCACCTCCTCCTGATGTCCCCCACACCACCACCTCCTCCTCCTGATGTCCCCCACACCACCACCTCCTCCTGATATCCCCCACACCACCACCTCCTCCTGATGTCCCCCACACCACCTCCTCCTCCTGATGTCCCCCACACCACCTCCACCTCCTCCTGATGTCCCCCACACCACCTCCACCTCCTCCTGATGTCCCCCACACCACCACCACCTCCTCCTGATGTCCCCCACACCTCCTCCTCCTGATGTCCCCCACACCACCTCCTCCTCCTGATGTTCCCCACACCACCTCCTCCTGATGTCCCCCCCACACCACCTCCTCCTGATGTCCCCCCACACCACCACCTCCTCCTGATGTCCCCCCCACACCACCTCCTCCTGATGTCCCCCACACCACCACCTCCTCCTGATGTCCCCCACACCACCACCTCCTCCTGATGTCCCCCACACCACCACCTCCTCCTGATGTCCCCCACACCACCACCTCCTCCTGATGTTCCCCACACCACTTCCTCCTCCTGATGTCCCCCACACCTCCTCCTCCTGACGTCCTTCTGCCATCTAGTGGTCATGAAGAGAATAGCAGTGATAACTATAATAACCAGTATGTGAATGGAAGAGATTCATTACTTTCCGTGTTTAATTCCCCACTCATCTAGATCGGACATTCTTTCGGTTTATGAAACACTACACACACGCACTCTTTATCCTGTGAAGTGAAGTTTACATTCCTCTTGCTAATGTTTCTCCTCTCCCCATCTGGCTCTCACACACACACACACACACACACACACTAAATGGGCCTCTCACACAGACCCAAGGCCAACCTGGCTTTGACATGAATGTGCCTTTTACCCCCCGGTGGAGTAGTTGTGGCGTTCCAGCCCAACACCACTACAGTGGTTTTAAACACGAGTCACGTATCATTCATGGTTTGGAAACAGTTACCAGGGCCCTGTTTCAATACATCAGAAATCAACTGCATCCTAGCTTCTTTGAAGTCATCACAGAGCCTTACACCTTTCCAATCCTTTGTAAATCTGTGCATTCCACTTGGCCTGAACCTCTGTACAGTCGTCCAGGTTGAGTCACATGATGCACTCTGGAAAAATAGACGTCATCTCAAGGAGACTTCGGTCTTGATTCAATTCGTATCGCCGAGGTTCAGCGCTATAGCGTGATTGACGTTTAAAGGCAACGTTACCTCATTCGTGGAGACTGCATTTACGGTAAACGCTGCATATGGCGGCGGAAACCATCTTAATTTTAAGCTCGCTAAAGCACTGAAATTGGGCGAGACAGTCAATCCGTAGCACGGAAGGTCTGCGTTATAGTGTCAGAACTTTGCCTTTAAATGTAAATCACGCTAGATTGAATCGAGCCCTTATCTAGATAAATAAAACAAAACACTCGACAGCATCCTTTCACTTTCTTTATTAGGAGTGCAGTGACCTCCGACCCCAGAATGGTGTGGGTCCTTTTACCAACAATCCAATCAGATCATTCAGACTGTAGGGAACAATCCAATCAGATCATTCAGACTGTAGGGAACAATACAATCAGATCATTCAGACTGTAGGGAACAATACAATCAGATCATTCAGACTGTAGGGAACTATACAATCAGATCATTCAGACTGTAGGGAACAATACAATCAGATCATTCAGACTGTAGGGAACAATACAATCAGATCATTCAGACTGTAGGGAACAATACAATCAGATCATTCAGACTGTAGGGAACAATACAATCAGATCATTCAGACTGTAGGGAACAATACAATCAGATCATTCAGACTGTAGGGAACAATACAATCAGATCATTCAGACTGTAGGGAACTATACAATCAGATCATTCAGACTGTAGGGAACTATACAATCAGATCATTGACATAATATGGTCTATGGATCTTTTAGTATGGGGTCTTACTGTGGAGAAACATTGGACAGAAACAGAACTCAGCAGAGAGGAGGAAGGTGCTGAAGGGTTCAACACAACTTGACCTGGGAAGATAACATGAGGACAGAGATGTTCCATGATGACGTTCACACAGACAGACCCAGTCCACAGCAGCTCGTCCTCTGTCCCAGTGACCCACACCGCTACACACAGCAGTGGATCAGACCATAGCGGATACTGACACATACTGACTCAGTCTGTTTCTCTCAGGTACAGAGCCAGACCATCAGAAAGAACCGGGCTGTATCTGCCAGAGCCAGAACCATCAGAAAGAACCGGGCTGTATCTGCCAGAGCCAGAACCATCAGAAAGAACCGGGCTGTATCTGCCAGAGCCAGTCAGTCGCGGTCCCTCTAGCGCTTCCTGGTGGTGACGGTGGAGGTGGTACGGGTCAGGCTGAGCTGAGGGAAGTGGACCGTGGGGGTTCTGGCTGTGGGGCCATAGAGTCCCAGGTTACGGGCTGCAGCTGACCTCCTGTGCTGCTTCACACTGGGGAAGGGAGAGAACGCCACCTGCTGGGGGGAGGCCCTGGGTCGGTCCTGGGGCACGGAGGGGCAGGAGGGAGGGAGGGAGGGGGTAAGCGGTGTACCAGGGGTGGGGGGGTTAAAGGGGGAAACAGGTGCACCTGGGGAGCGTCTCATACAGTAGATGTTCTGAGAGGAGACTGGAGGGTCAGACTGTTGACTGTGGTGGTGGTGGTGGTGTGATGGAGGAGGAGGAGGAAGAAGGACAGGGACAGGCAGCTCTGGGATGGTGGGAGAGGAGGGTAGTGTGTCTGGGGTGGTCTCTGTGGGAGAGGAGGGTAGTGTGTCTGGGGTGGTCTCTGTGGGAGAGGAGGGTAGTGGAGGTGGGGTGGTCTCTGTGGGAGAGGGGGGTAGTGTGTCTGGGGTAGTCTCTGTGGGAGAGGGGGGTAGTGTGTCTGGGGTGGTCTCTGTGGGAGAGGAGGGTAGTGGAGGTGGGGTGGTCTCTGTGGGAGAGGAGGGTAGTGGAGGTGGGGTGGTCTCTGTGGGAGAGGGGGGTAGTGTGTCTGGGGTAGTCTCTGTGGGAGAGGAGGGTTGTGGAGGTGGGGTCTGGTTTGGTTCTGATCCAGACTTCAGCTCTAGAGACACCAGGTGCTCCTCCACTTCCACCTCCTTCTCCACCACAGCTGGCACCTCCTTACTGAAGGCCTGGGCAGGAGACACAGGGAGGTGACTACCATCTTCCTCCTCCTCCTCATCATCAGCAGCCTTTCCCTCGCCCACTCCATCTCTCTCCTCCTCCTCCTTCGTCTGATGAGTGTGTCTGTCCTCCTCCTCCTCCTCCTCCTCTCGTCTGATGAGTGTGTCTGTCCTCCTCCTCCGTCGTCTGATGAGTGTGTCTGTCCTCCTCCTCCTCCTTCGTCTGATGAGTGTGTCTGTCCTCCTCCGTCGTCTGATGAGTGTGTCTGTCCTCCTCCTCCTCCTTCGTCTGATGAGTGTGTCTGTCCTCCTCCTCCTCCTCCGTCTGATGAGTGTGTCTGTCCTCCTCCGTCGTCTGATGAGTGTGTCGGTCCTCCTCCGTCGTCTGATGAGTGTGTCGGTCCTCCTCCGTCGTCTGATGAGTGTGTCGGTCCTCCTCCGTCGTCTGATGAGTGTGTCGGTCCTCCTCCTCCTTCGTCTGATGAGTGTGTCGGTCCTCCTCCGTCGTCTGATGAGTGTGTCTGTCCTCCTCCTCCTCCTCCTCCATGTTGCCAAACCCTAGCTGTACCCGTGCTCGGGCTATGTTCCTGCGGTGGGCACGTACGTGGGCGCGCCAGGGGGACCCCACCCTGCTGTGACAGTCTTCAGCCTGAGATACCAGTCGGTTCCTCCCCCTCTCCCCCCTTGGGGTGGGGTTAGGGCCAGGGTTGGCAGGGCTGGACTGTGCCTGGGGGGCGCCTAGCAGGCTGGAGGGAGGGTGTGTCAGGCTGTTCCTGGGCTTCCTGCCTAGCAACAGGTGGTTGACGACAGGAGAGGGACGGAGCTGAGAACCTAGCACGCTGGTGACTGGACACCTGTCTACAGAGAGAACAGACACACACACACAGGTCAGCTCAGTGTGGCACTGTTTTGTCTGCATACTGCAGCACCACAGCATGACATGATTATAAAGATGATTCCACATCCAGCAATAAGAACATCTAGCATTAAGACATCTTTCTGGCTCCGCCCCAAACTCAGAGCTTCCATTTACCACGGGAACAAGATGAAGAAGCTTACACAGTTACATAAAATACTGCTTTGAGTTGTAAGGAGCTTTGAGCCCTGATTACTGAAGACCGACACATCCGGGAGTTAGAAAAATAGTTTGGGGAATAGAAGCTCCGAAGCCAAATCCAACGTAAGTCTGTTACACAAGTAGTAGGTTCCTACTAGGTGATGACGTGTTTAGATGGGCAGCCACCAGCCCAGACACACACTCTCCTGTCAGTCACAGCACCATCCAACCCTCAACCAGCTACACCACTGTCTCAATTAACCCCAGACCACCTATCAGCAGCCCAGAAACCCCCCGCTCCATACTGGCTGTCAGAACCATGTGAGGCGTCCTGGGGGACAACTGGTCTGCCTGCTCTTCCTGACAGACAGACGTTCACAAACACCAACACATCATCTCTATAGACACACCACCATCAACACATCATCTCTATATCTATAGACACACCATCAACACATCATCTCTATAGACACACCACCATCAACACATCATCTCTATATCTATAGACACCACCATCAACACATCATCTCTATAGACACACCACCATCAACACATCATCTCTATATCTATAGACACACCATCAACACATCATCTCTATATCTATAGACACACCACCACATCATCATCTCTATATCTATAGACACACCACCATTAACACATCATCTCTATAGACACACCACCATCAACACATCATCTCTATATCTATAGACACCATCAACACATCATCTCTATATCTATAGACACCACCATCAACACATCATCTCTATCTATAGACACACCACCATCAACACATCATCTCTATAGACACCACCATCAACACATCATCTCTATATCTATAGACACCACCATCAACACATCATCTCTATAGACACACCACCATCAACACATCATCTCTATAGACACACCACCATCAACACATCATCTCTATCTATAGACACACCACCATCAACACATCATCTCTATAGACACCACCATCAACACATCATCTCTATCTATAGACACACCACCATCAACACATCATCTCTATATCTATAGACACCACCATCAACACATCATCTCTATAGACACACCACCATCAACACATCATCTCTATAGACACACCACCATCAACACATCATCTCTATCTATAGACACCACCACCATCAACACATCATCTCTATCTATAGACACCACCACCATCAACACATCATCTCTATAGACACCACCATCAACACATCATCTCTATCTATAGACACACCACCATCAACACATCATCTCTATCTATAGACACACCACCATCAACACATCATCTCTATAGACACCACCATCAACACATCATCTCTATAGACACACCACCATCAACACATCATCTCTATATCTATAGACACACCACCATCAACACATCATCTCTATAGACACCACCATCAACACATAATCTCTATAGACACCACCATCAACACATCATCTCTATAGACACACCACCATCAACACATCATCTCTATAGACACACCACCATCAACACATCATCTCTATAGACACCACCATCAACACATCATCTCTATACACACCACCATCAACACATCATCTCTATAGACACACCACCATCAACACATCATCTCTATATCTATAGACACACCACCATCAACACATCATCTCTATAGACACACCACCATCAACACATCATCTCTATAGACACACCACCATCAACACATCATCTCTATAGACACACCACCATCAACACATCATCTCTATAGACACACCACCATCAACACATCATCTCTATAGACACACCACCATCAACACATCATCTCTATAGACACACCACCATCAACACATCATCTCTATAGACACACCACCATCAACACATCATCTCTATAGACACACCACCATCAACACATCATCTCTATAGACACACCACCATCAACACATCATCTCTATAGACACACCACCATCAACACATCATCTCTATAGACACACCACCATCAACACATCATCTCTATAGACACACCACCATCAACACATCATCTCTATAGACACACCACCATCAACACATCATATCTATATCTATAGACACCACCGTCAACACATCATCTCTATATCTATAGACACACCACCATCAACACATCATCTCTATAGACACACCACCATCAACACATCATCTCTATATCTATAGACACACCACCATCAACACATCATCTCTATAGACACCACCATCAACACATAATCTCTATAGACACCACCATCAACACATCATCTCTATAGACACACCACCATCAACACATCATCTCTATAGACACACCACCATCAACACATCATCTCTATAGACACCACCATCAACACATCATCTCTATAGACACACCACCATCAACACATCATCTCTCTATCTATAGACACACCACCATCAACACATCATCTCTATCTATAGACACCACCATCAACACATCATCGCTATAGACACACCACCATCAACACATCATCGCTATAGACACACCACCATCAACACATCATCTCTATAGACACACCACCATCAACACATCATCTCTATAGACACACCACCATCAACACATCATCTCTATAGACACACCACCATCAACACATCATCTCTATAGACACACCACCATCAACACATCATCTCTATAGACACACCACCATCAACACATCATCTCTATAGACACACCACCATCAACACATCATCTCTATAGACACACCACCATCAACACATCATCTCTATAGACACACCACCATCAACACATCATATCTATATCTATAGACACCACCGTCAACACATCATCTCTATATCTATAGACACACCACCATCAACACATCATCTCTATAGACACACCACCATCAACACATCATCTCTATATCTATAGACACACCACCATCAACACATCATCTCTATATCTATAGACACACCACCGTCAACACATCATCTCTATAGACACCACCACCATCAACACATCATCTCTATCTATAGACACACCACCATCAACACATCATCTCTATAGACACACCACCATCAACACATCATCTCTATAGACACCACCACCATCAACACATCATCTCTATCTATAGACACACCACCATCAACACATCATCTCTATAGACACACCACCATCAACACATCATCTCTATAGACACACCACCATCAACACATCATCTCAATCTATAGACACACCACCATCAACACATCATCTCTATCTATAGACACACCACCATCAACACATCATCTCTATATCTATAGACACACCACCATCAACACATCATCTCTATATCTATAGACACTCCACCATCAACACATCATCTCTATAGACACCACCATCAACACATCTCTATAGACACCACCATCAACACATCATCTCTATATCTATAGACACACCACCATCAACACATCATCTCTATAGACCCCACCATCAACACATCTATATTGCGTGCATAGAGTTGACAGATTGTGTGTTACCTGTGTGAATGTACAGCTGCCTGGCCTGTTGTTGCTGATGTCTCTTGATACGTGAGTATTGTTTCTTCAGAGCGCTGATGTCAGTACTCATCCTCTCCTGCATCATACTGTTGATGGCTGCTTGATGCTCCGCTCTGCCCCCCCCCGACCCAACACCCCCCACCGCCCCGGGACTCAGGTCTGCCATGTTAACCCCCTGCTCCCCCACACGCTGGTCTGGAGAGGGGAGAGAGAGAGAAAGAATGAGAGATTCAAATCCAACCAGAAATGACCTCAGTACTGACACCATGTTAATAATATGCTATTTAGCAGACGCTTTTCTCCAAAGCGACTTACAGTCATGTGTGCATACATTTTTACGTATGGGTGGTCCCGGGGATGGAACCCACTACCCTGGCGTTACAAGCGCCGTGCTCTACCAGCTGAGCTACAGAGGACCACGGGGTTCCCTTTCATATAGAGACACTTAGATGTTCCTTTGTCTTTTCAGGTCTGAGACCAACAGCAGCTGACCCGATAACACAGTACTGACTTCCACTACATTCAACTAATGGGTCTTGGCTGGAGAGGAGAGCAGAGCAGGACTCTGAGGGTCCACATACACTACATGACCAGTAGGACGTGGACACCTGCTCGTCCAACATCTCATTCCAAAATCATGGGCATTAATATGGAGTTGGTCCCCCCTTTGCTGCTATAACAGCCTCCACTCTTCTGGGAAGGCTTTCCACTAGATGTTGGAACATTGCTGCGGGGACTTGCTTCCATTCAGCCACAAGAGCATTAGTGAGGTCGGGCTCTGATGTTGGGCGATTAGGCCTGGCTCGCAGTCGGCGTTCCAAGTCATCCCAAAGGTGTTCGATGTGGTTGAGGTCAGGGCTCTGTGCAGGCCAGTCAAGTTCTTCCACACCGATCTCGACAAACCATTTCTTGTGCAAGGGGGCATCGTCATGCTGAAACAGGAAAGGGCCTTCCCCAAACTGTTGCCACAAAGTTGGAAGCACAGAATCGTCTAGAATACCATTGTATGCTGTAGCGTTAATATTTCCCTTCACTTCACTAAGGGGCCTAGCCCGAACCATGGAAAACAGCCCCAGACCATTATTCCTCCTCCACCTAACTCTACAGTTGGCACTATGCACTGGGGCAGGTAGCTTAATCCAGGCATCCGCCAAACCCAGATACCATTTTGGCAGTCCGACAGATGTGACTAATTATAGAGTATTCAGAAAGTATTCAGACCCCTTGACTTTTTCCACATTTTGTTTTGTGACAGCCTTATTCTAAAATGGATTCAATTATTTGTTTTCCTCATTCTACACACAATACCCCATAATGACAAAGCGAAAACAGGTTTTTTGAAAAAAATAAAAACAGAAATACCTTATTTACATAAGTATTCAGACCCTTTGTTATGAGACTCGAAATTGAGCTCTGGTGTATCCTGTTTTCATTGATCATCCTTGAGATGTTTCTACAACTTGATTAGAGTCCACCTGTGGTAAATTCTATTGATTGGACATGATTTGGAAAGGCGTGTCCAATGCTGTAGGGATGTTTTTCAGCGGCAGGGACTGGGAGACTGAGGTGAGGGGTGAAGGTTCAACTTCCAACAGGACAACGACCCTAAGCACACAGCCAAGACAACACAGGAGTGGCTTCGGGACAAGTCTCTGAATGTCCTTGAGTGGCCCAGCCAGAGCCCGGACTTGAACCCGATTTAACATCTCTGGAGAGACCTGAAAATAGCTATTTATTTTTTTACATACATTAGCAAACATTTCTACAAACCTGTTTTTGCTTCGTCATTATGGGGTATTTTGTGTAGATTGATGAGGGAAAAAAAACTATTTAATCAATTTTAGAATAATGCTGTAACGTAACAAAATGTGGAAAAACGTCAAGGGGTCTGAATACTTTCCGAATGCACTGTGTATAGTGTATACACACACTGGGTCCAGTTTCCTGGACGTCTAACTGGCTTACTAGCATTCCACATTTAAATGACAGATTGGATTCCAGTCTCTCTCAGAAGTGTGTCTGGGTGCTAACAGAGTTTAGACTAAAGAACTAAAATGGGTACAAACATTAACCCTTGATGAGAATCAAATGTTATCCGTCACATGCTTGGTAAACAACGGGAGTAGACTACCAGTGAAATGCTTCCTGACGGGTCCTCTACATGATACAGGACCAAGCCGCTCTGTCATTGCTTGGCCATATATATATATATATATAACAGTGAAATGCTTCCTGACGGGTCCTCTACATGATACAGGACCAAGCCGCTCTGTCATTGCTTGGCCATATATATATATATATAACAGTGAAATGCTTCCTGACGGGTCCTCTACATGATACAGGACCAAGCCGCTCTGTCATTGCTTGGCCATATATATATATATATATATATATAACAGTGACGGGTCCTCTACATGATACAGGACCAAGCCGCTCTGTCATTGCTTGGCCATATATATATATATATATATATAACAGTGAAATGCTTCCTGACGGGTCCTCTACATGATACAGGACCAAGCCGCTCTGTCATTGCTTGGCCATATATATATATATATATAACAGTGAAATGCTTCCTGACGGGTCCTCTACATGATACAGGACCAAGCCGCTCTGTCATTGCTTGGCCATATATATATATATATATATATAACAGTGAAATGCTTCCTGACGGGTCCTCTACATGATACAGGACCAAGCCGCTCTGTCATTGCTTGGCCATATATATATATATAACAGTGAAATGCTTCCTGACGGGTCCTCTACATGATACAGGACCAAGCCGCTCTGTCATTGCTTGGCCATATATATATATATATATAACAGTGAAATGCTTCCTGACGGGTCCTCTACATGATACAGGACCAAGCCGCTCTGTCATTGCTTGGCCATATATATATATATATAACAGTGAAATGCTTCCTGACGGGTCCTCTACATGATACAGGACCAAGCCGCTCTGTCATTGCTTGGCCATATATATATATATATATATAACAGTGAAATGCTTCCTGACGGGTCCTCTACATGATACAGGACCAAGCCGCTCTGTCATTGCTTGGCCATATATATATATATAACAGTGAAATGCTTCCTGACGGGTCCTCTACATGATACAGGACCAAGCCGCTCTGTCATTGCTTGGCCATATATATATATATAACAGTGAAATGCTTCCTGACGGGTCCTCTACATGATACAGGACCAAGCCGCTCTGTCATTGCTTGGCCATATATATATATATATAACAGTGAAATGCTTCCTGACGGGTCCTCTACATGATGCAGGACCAAGCCGCTCTGTCATTGCTTGGCCATATATATATATATATAACAGTGAAATGCTTCCTGACGGGTCCTCTACATGATACAGGACCAAGCCGCTCTGTCATTGCTTGGCCATATATATATATATATATATAACAGTGAAATGCTTCCTGACGGGTCCTCTACATGATACAGGACCAAGCCGCTCTGTCATTGCTTGGCCATATATATATATATATAACAGTGAAATGCTTCCTGACGGGTCCTCTACATGATACAGGACCAAGCCGCTCTGTCATTGCTTGGCCATATATATATATATATATAACAGTGAAATGCTTCCTGACGGGTCCTCTACATGATACAGGACCAAGCCGCTCTGTCATTGCTTGGCCATATATATATATATAACAGTGAAATGCTTCCTGACGGGTCCTCTACATGATACAGGACCAAGCCGCTCTGTCATTGCTTGGCCATATATATATATAACAGTGACGGGTCCTCTACATGATACAGGACCAAGCCGCTCTGTCATTGCTTGGCCATATATATATATATAACAGTGACGGGTCCTCTACATGATACAGGACCAAGCCGCTCTGTCATTGCTTGGCCATATATATATATATATAACAGTGAAATGCTTCCTGACGGGTCCTCTACATGATACAGGACCAAGCCGCTCTGTCATTGCTTGGCCATATATATATATATATATATAACAGTGACGGGTCCTCTGCATGATACAGGACCAAGCCGCTCTGTCATTGCTTGGCCATATATATATATAACAGTGACGGGTCCTCTACATGATACAGGACCAAGCCGCTCTGTCATTGCTTGGCCATATATATATATAACAGTGACGGGTCCTCTACATGATACAGGACCAAGCCGCTCTGTCATTGCTTGGCCATATATATATATATATATAACAGTGACGGGTCCTCTACATGATACAGGACCAAGCCGCTCTGTCATTGCTTGGCCATATATATATATATATATAACAGTGAAATGCTTCCTGACGGGTCCTCTACATGATACAGGACCAAGCCGCTCTGTCATTGCTTGGCCATATATATATATATATATAACAGTGACGGGTCCTCTACATGATACAGGACCAAGCCGCTCTGTCATTGCTTGGCCATATATATATATATATAACAGTGACGGGTCCTCTACATGATACAGGACCAAGCCGCTCTGTCATTGCTTGGCCATATATATATATATATAACAGTGAAATGCTTCCTGACGGGTCCTCTACATGATACAGGACCAAGCCGCTCTGTCATTGCTTGGCCATATATATATATATATAACAGTGAAATGCTTCCTGACGGGTCCTCTACATGATACAGGACCAAGCCGCTCTGTCATTGCTTGGCCATATATATATATATATATATAACAGTGACGGGTCCTCTACATGATACAGGACCAAGCCGCTCTGTCATTGCTTGGCCATATATATATATATATATAACAGTGAAATGCTTCCTGACGGGTCCTCTACATGATACAGGACCAAGCCGCTCTGTCATTGCTTGGCCATATATATATATAACAGTGACGGGTCCTCTACATGATACAGGACCAAGCCGCTCTGTCATTGCTTGGCCATATATATATATAACAGTGACGGGTCCTCTACATGATACAGGACCAAGCCGCTCTGTCATTGCTTGGCCATATATATATATATAACAGTGACGGGTCCTCTACATGATACAGGACCAAGCCGCTCTGTCATTGCTTGGCCATATATATATATAACAGTGACGGGTCCTCTACATGATACAGGACCAAGCCGCTCTGTCATTGCTTGGCCATATATATATATATAACAGTGACGGGTCCTCTACATGATACAGGACCAAGCCGCTCTGTCATTGCTTGGCCATATATATATATATATATAACAGTGACGGGTCCTCTACATGATACAGGACCAAGCCGCTCTGTCATTGCTTGGCCATATATATATATATATAACAGTGAAATGCTTCCTGACGGGTCCTCTACATGATACAGGACCAAGCCGCTCTGTCATTGCTTGGCCATATATATATATATAACAGTGACGGGTCCTCTACATGATACAGGACCAAGCCGCTCTGTCATTGCTTGGCCATATATATATATATAACAGTGACGGGTCCTCTACATGATACAGGACCAAGCCGCTCTGTCATTGCTTGGCCAT
The DNA here is from genome assembly GCA_031479575.1 of Coregonus ussuriensis. Lineage (NCBI taxonomy): Eukaryota > Metazoa > Chordata > Actinopteri > Salmoniformes > Salmonidae > Coregonus > Coregonus ussuriensis. The sequence continues at coordinate 4,423,002 of CM062500.1, read as the reverse complement.
ATATATATATAACAGTGAAACGCTTCCTGACGGGTCCTCTACATGATACAGGACCAAGCCGCTCTGTCATTGCTTGGCCATATATATATATATAACAGTGAAATGCTTCCTGACGGGTCCTCTACATGATACAGGACCAAGCCGCTCTGTCATTGCTTGGCCATATATATATATATAACAGTGAAATGCTTCCTGACGGGTCCTCTACATGATACAGGACCAAGCCGCTCTGTCATTGCTTGGCCATATATATATATATATAACAGTGAAATGCTTCCTGACGGGTCCTCTACATGATACAGGACCAAGCCGCTCTGTCATTGCTTGGCCATATATATATATAACAGTGAAACGCTTCCTGACGGGTCCTCTACATGATACAGGACCAAGCCGCTCTGTCATTGCTTGGCCATATATATATATATATATATAACAGTGAAATGCTTCCTGACGGGTCCTCTACATGATACAGGACCAAGCCGCTCTGTCATTGCTTGGCCATATATATATATATATATATATAACAGTGAAATGCTTCCTGACGGGTCCTCTACATGATACAGGACCAAGCCGCTCTGTCATTGCTTGGCCATATATATATATATATATATAACAGTGACGGGTCCTCTACATGATACAGGACCAAGCCGCTCTGTCATTGCTTGGCCATATATATATATATATATAACAGTGAAATGCTTCCTGACGGGTCCTCTACATGATACAGGACCAAGCCGCTCTGTCATTGCTTGGCCATATATATATATATATATATAACAGTGACGGGTCCTCTACATGATACAGGACCAAGCCGCTCTGTCATTGCTTGGCCATATATATATATATATATAACAGTGAAATGCTTCCTGACGGGTCCTCTGCATGATACAGGACCAAGCCGCTCTGTCATTGCTTGGCCATATATATATATATAACAGTGAAATGCTTCCTGACGGGTCCTCTACATGATACAGGACCAAGCCGCTCTGTCATTGCTTGGCCATATATATATATATATATAACAGTGAAATGCTTCCTGACGGGTCCTCTACATGATACAGGACCAAGCCGCTCTGTCATTGCTTGGCCATATATATATATAACAGTGACGGGTCCTCTACATGATACAGGACCAAGCCGCTCTGTCATTGCTTGGCCATATATATATATAACAGTGACGGGTCCTCTACATGATACAGGACCAAGCCGCTCTGTCATTGCTTGGCCATATATATATATAACAGTGACGGGTCCTCTACATGATACAGGACCAAGCCGCTCTGTCATTGCTTGGCCATATATATATATATAACAGTGAAACGCTTCCTGACGGGTCCTCTACATGATACAGGACCAAGCCGCTCTGTCATTGCTTGGCCATATATATATATAACAGTGAAACGCTTCCTGACGGGTCCTCTACATGATACAGGACCAAGCCGCTCTGTCATTGCTTGGCCATATATATATAACAGTGAAATGCTTCCTGACGGGTCCTCTACATGATACAGGACCAAGCCGCTCTGTCATTGCTTGGCCATATATATATATATAACAGTGAAATGCTTCCTGACGGGTCCTCTACATGATACAGGACCAAGCCGCTCTGTCATTGCTTGGCCATATATATATATATAACAGTGAAATGCTTCCTGACGGGTCCTCTACATGATACAGGACCAAGCCGCTCTGTCATTGCTTGGCCATATATATATATATATAGTAACTGTCCTGACGGGTCCTTATATATATAACAGTGAAATGCTTCCTGACGGGTCCTCTACATGATGCAGGACCAAGCCGCTCTGTCATTGCTCGTCCATATATATATACTTAAATCCCATTCCTTACTAGTTTTGTGTGTATTGGGTATATGTTGTGAAATTGTTAGATATTACTGCACTGTCGGAGCTAGAAGCACAAGCATTTCGCTACACCCGCTATAACATCTGCTAAACACGTGTATGTAACAAATAACATTTGATTTGATAAATAGGTAAGGGTTAAGGGTAAAGAGATCAGGGGTCAGACCAACCTTTGATGTGTCTCTGGTACCGCTGTAGTTCTGGAGCTAACAGCCCCCCCAGTGGGCCCAAACACCCCAAAGCTGCTGTCACCACTGCATCTTCATCATCTTCAACATCGTCATCACCTTCCCAGTCACCTAGACCACCACTGGAATACAGTAACATCATCATCATCACTCTCCCAGCCCCAGAGACCACCACTGGAATACAGTAACATCATCATCATCATCACTCTCCCAGCCCCAGAGACCTCCACTGGAATACAGTAACATCATCATCCTCCTCCCAGCCCCAGAGACCACCACTGGAATACAGTAACATCATCATCATCATCATCCTCCTCCCAGCCCCAGAGACCACCACTGGAATACAGTAACATCATCATCACTCTCCCAGCCCCAGAGACCACCACTGGAATACAGTAACATCATCATCATCATCATCACTCTCCCAGCCCCAGAGACCACCACTGGAATACAGTAACATCATCATCATCATCATCACTCTCCCAGCCCCAGAGACCTCCACTGGAATACAGTAACATCATCATCATCACTCTCCCAGCCCCAGAGACCACCACTGGAATACAGTAACATCATCATCATCATCATCCTCCTCCCAGCCCCAGAGACCACCACTGGAATACAGTAACATCATCATCATCATCACTCTCTCCCAGCCCCAGAGACCACCACTGGAATACAGTAACATCATCATCATCATCATCCTCCTCCCAGCCCCAGAGACCACCACTGGAATACAGTAACATCATCATCACTCTCCCAGCCCCAGAGACCACCACTGGAATACAGTATCATCATCATCATCACTCTCCCAGCCCCAGAGACCACCACTGGAATACAGTAACATCATCATCATCACTCTCCCAGCCCCAGAGACCACCACTGGAATACAGTAACATCATCATCATCATCACTCTCCCAGCCCCAGAGACCACCACTGGAATACAGTAACATCACCACCACCACCAATATCACCATCGCCTGCCCACTATAGCTCAGTGTGGTTTGGGTTCTTCAGATGCCACTCCAGTCTGGCATCCATCTCTCTCTACTGACAGCCAGACCAGTATGTCACGACTAGACCAGTATGTCACGACTAGACCAGTATGTCACGACTAGACCAGTATGTCACGACTAGACCAGTATGTCACGACTAGACCAGTCTGTCACGACTAGACCAGTATGTCAAGACTAGACCAGTATGTCATGACTAGACCAGTATGTCATGACTAGACCAGTATGTCAAGACTAGACCAGTATGTCAAGACTAGACCAGTATGTCAAGACTAGACCTGCCTGTAGATCCACTACATGACCTCTAGATACCAGCCGCTAGACACACTATAAGGACATGCACCAACCTGCCGTTAGGGTTGGAGGTGGGGAAGGGGGTGATGTTGTAGGTGTATTTCTCTCTGAGTTCAGCCAGCTGAGGGAATGGAAACTCTGCCATGGAGTACACTGTCTGGAGAGAGGAGAGAGGAGAGAGGAGAGAGGAGAGAGGAGAGTGGAGAGTGGAGAGAGGAGAGAGAGGAGAGGAGAGGAGAGATCAGGGTGTCAGCTTAAGCAGTTTGGAAACAGAGGAGGAGAAAGTGCTTTTTCTCCATTATCATGTCTATGCATTTTGAATGGGATTTGTGGATGTAAATAAAGGTTTTTATTAATCTCTTACCTGCACGAGGCGGCTACAGTCTACGAGGCTGTTCTCCAGCATCTCTTACCTGCACGAGGCGGCTACAGTCTACGAGGCTGTTCTCCAGCATCTCTTACCTGCACGAGGCGGCTACAGTCTACGAGGCTGTTCTCCAACATCTCTTAACTGCACGAGGCGGCTACAGTCTACGAGGCTGTTCTCCAGCATCTCTTACCTGCACGAGGCGGCTACTGTCTACGAGGCTGTTCTCCAACATCTCTTAACTGCACGAGGCGGCTACAGTCTACGAGGCTGTTCTCCAACATCTCTTACCTGCACGAGGCGGCTACAGTCTACGAGGCTGTTCTCCAACATCTCTTACCTGCACGAGGCGGCTACAGTCTACGAGGCTGTTCTCCAGCATCTCTTACCTGCACGAGGCGGCTACAGTCTACGAGGCTGTTCTCCAACATCTCTTACCTGCACGTGGCGGCTACAGTCTACGAGGCTGTTCTCCAACATCTCTTAACTGTACGAGGTGGCTACAGTCTACGAGGCTGTTCTCCAGCATCTCTTACCTGCACGAGGCGGCTACTGTCTATGAGGCTGTTCTCCAACATCTCTTAACTGCACGAGGCGGCTACAGTCTACGAGGCTGTTCTCCAACATCTCTTACCTGCACGAGTCGGCTACAGTCTACGAGGCTGTTCTCCAACATCTCTTACCTGCACGAGGCGGCTACAGTCTACGAGGCTGTTCTCCAACATCTCTTACCTGCACGAGGCGGCTACAGTCTACGAGGCTGTTCTCCAACATCTCTTACCTGCATGAGGTGACTACAGTCTACGAGGCTGTTCTCCAACATCTCTTACCTGCATGAGGTGACTACAGTCTACGAGGCTGTTCTCCAACATCTCTTACCTGCACGAGGCGGCTACAGTCTACGAGGCTGTTCTCCAACATCTCTTACCTGCACGAGGCGGCTACAGTCTACGAGGCTGTTCTCCAACATCTCTTACCTGCACGAGGCGGCTACAGTCTACGAGGCTGTTCTCCAACATCTCTTACCTGCACGAGGCGACTACAGTCTACGAGGCTGTTCTCCAACATCTCTTACCTGCATGAGGTGACTACAGTCTACGAGGCTGTTCTCCAACATCTCTTACCTGCATGAGGTGACTACAGTCTACGAGGCTGTTCTCCAACATCTCTTACCTGCATGAGGTGACTACAGTCTACGAGGCTGTTCTCCAACATCTCTTACCTGCATGAGGTGACTACAGTCTACGAGGCTGTTCTCCAACATCTCTTACCTGCATGAGGTGACTACAGTCTACGAGGCTGTTCTCCAACATCTCTTACCTGCATGAGGTGACTACAGTCTACGAGGCTGTTCTCCAACATCTCTTACCTGCATGAGGTGACTACAGTCTACGAGGCTGTTCTCCAACATCTCCTGAGTGATCCAGCCCATGGTGCTATAGAAGTGGTCTGCTGTCTGACAGTTCTCTATACGCCTGGAGAGAGATGGAGGACACAGGGAGAGGGTTAGGGTTCGTATGTAGGGGTTAGGGGTAGTGAACTCACTCCCCCAGGTGAGACCAGATAGCCAGAGTTAGGGTTATAGTGTGTAGGGGTTAGGGGTAGTGAACTCACTCCCCCAGGTGAGACCAGATAGCCAGAGTTAGGGTTATAGTGTGTAGGGGTTAGGGGTAGTGAACTCACTCCCCCAGGTGAGACCAGATAGCCAGAGTTAGGGTTATAGTGTGTAGGGGTTAGGGGTAGTGAACTCACTCCCCCAGGTGAGACCAGATAGCCAGAGTTAGGGTTATAGTGTGTAGGGGTTAGGGGTAGTGAACTCACTCCCCCAGGTGAGACCAGATAGCCAGAGTTAGGGTTATAGTGTGTAGGGGTTAGGGGTAGTGAACTCACTCCCCCAGGTGAGACCAGATAGCCAGAGTTAGGGTTATAGTGTGTAGGGGTTAGGGGTAGTGAACTCACTCCCCCAGGTGAGACCAGATAGCCAGAGTTAGGGTTATAGTGTGTAGGGGTTAGGGGTAGTGAACTCACTCCCCCAGGTGAGACCAGATAGCCAGAGTTAGGGTTATAGTGTGTAGGGGTTAGGGGTAGTGAACTCACTCCCCCAGGTGAGACCAGATAGCCAGAGTTAGGGTTATAGTGTGTAGGGGTTAGGGGTAGTGAACTCACTCCCCCAGGTGAGACCAGATAGCCAGAGTTAGGGTTATAGTGTGTAGGGGTTAGGGGTAGTGAACTCACTCCCCCAGGTGAGACCAGATAGCCAGAGTTAGGGTTATAGTGTGTAGGGGTTAGGGGTAGTGAACTCACTCCCCCAGGTGAGACCAGATAGCCAGAGTTAGGGTTATAGTGTGTAGGGGTTAGGGGTAGTGAACTCACTCCCCCAGGTGAGACCAGATAGCCAGAGTTAGGGTTATAGTGTGTAGGGGTTAGGGGTAGTGAACTCACTCCCCCAGGTGAGACCAGATAGCCAGAGTTAGGGTTATAGTGTGTAGGGGTTAGGGGTAGTGAACTCACTCCCCCAGGTGAGACCAGATAGCCAGAGTTAGGGTTATAGTGTGTAGGGGTTAGGGGTAGTGAACTCACTCCCCCAGGTGAGACCAGATAGCCAGAGTTAGGGTTATAGTGTGTAGGGGTTAGGGGTAGTGAACTCACTCCCCCAGGTGAGACCAGATAGCCAGAGTTAGGGTTATAGTGTGTAGGGGTTAGGGGTAGTGAACTCACTCCCCCAGGTGAGACCAGATAGCCAGAGTTAGGGTTATAGTGTGTAGGGGTTAGGGGTAGTGAACTCACTCCCCCAGGTGAGACCAGATAGCCAGAGTTAGGGTTATAGTGTGTAGGGGTTAGGGGTAGTGAACTCACTCCCCCAGGTGAGACCAGATAGCCAGAGTTAGGGTTATAGTGTGTAGGGGTTAGGGGTAGTGAACTCACTCCCCCAGGTGAGACCAGATAGCCAGAGTTAGGGTTATAGTGTGTAGGGGTTAGGGGTAGTGAACTCACTCCCCCAGGTGAGACCAGATAGCCAGAGTTAGGGTTATAGTGTGTAGGGGTTAGGGGTAGTGAACTCACTCCCCCAGGTGAGACCAGATAGCCAGAGTTAGGGTTATAGTGTGTAGGGGTTAGGGGTAGTGAACTCACTCCCCCAGGTGAGACCAGATAGCCAGAGTTAGGGTTATAGTGTGTAGGGGTTAGGGGTAGTGAACTCACTCCCCCAGGTGAGACCAGATAGCCAGAGTTAGGGTTATAGTGTGTAGGGGTTAGGGGTAGTGAACTCACTCCCCCAGGTGAGACCAGATAGCCAGAGCTACTCTCAGTAGAACCTCAGAGCCATCGAAGAACACAGAATCCCAGATCTTTAGTACGGTGTTGGGGGGCAGGCAGGTAGCAAACATGGTCAGAAACCACTGCATCGTGAATACGTTGGTCAGGGGAGGCTCGTAGCTGCCTGTAAGACACAAACACACTGGCGTTAGTCAGGGGGCTCGTAGCTGTCTAACACACACAACACAATGCCTGCCAGGCAGGCAGGCAGGCAGACAGGCAGACAGGCAGACAGGCAG
>CM062500.1:4263223-4413223 GCA_031479575.1 Coregonus ussuriensis | reverse complement strand
AGGAGAGAGAGGGAGGAGAGAGAGGGAGGAGAGAGAGGGAGGAGAGAGAGGGAGGAGAGAGAGGGGGGAGAGAGAGGGAGGAGAGAGAGGGGGAGAGAGAGAGAGGAGGAGAGAGAGGAGAGAGAGGAGAGAGAGGAGAGAGAGAGGATAGAGGGGAGAGAGGGAGAGGGAGAGATGATAGAGGAGAGAGAGGAGAGAGAGAGGGATAGAGGGGAGAGGGAGAGGAGAGAGAGGGAGAGGAGAGAGAGAGATGATAGAGGGGAGAGAGGGAGAGGAGAGAGAGAGAGAGAGAGAAGAGGGGTGTGAACTAATTCATGGTTCTGTCTGGACAAGGGAAGGAGGGAAGGAGAGAACAGTTGTTTTCCATGATGGACTCAGAGCTGACGCACTGCCATGAACAAATATCCTGCTACACACACACACACACACACACACACACCAGTCTGTGTGTTACCTTAACAATCTGGATGCCCAGTGAGTCATCGTCAGGGTTACTGCGTTCGTTGAAAGCGAAGCGGAGAGTTTTGTCCCAGTCGATAGAGATACTGTGGAGGTACTGATCAGCTAGAGTCAGCCATACCTGGACAACACATACATATAGAGTATTCACATATATACTGTACACACTAGTCATTACAGAGGAGACACAGTAAAGAGGCATTACAGACTGAGTGAACAAAACATTAGGAACACCTGCTTTTTCCATGACAGACTGACCAGGTGAATCCAGGTGAAAGCTATGATCCCTTATTGATGTAACTTGTTAAATCCACTTCAATCAGTGTAGATGAAGGGGAGGAGACAGGTTAAAGAAGGATGTTTAAGCCTTGAGACAATTGAGACATGGATTGTGTATATGTTCCATTCAAAGGGTGAATGGGCAAGACAAAATATTGAAGCCTTTGAACGGGGTATGGTAGTAGGTGCCAGGCACACCGGTTTGTGTCAAGAACTGGTCAAAAGGGGGTGCAACTCAATATTAGGAAGGTACTCTTAATGTTTTGTACACTTAGTGTATACGTGTACGGTACCTGTTAGATACACTGAACAAAAATATTAAATGTAACATGCAACAATTTCAACGAGTTACAGTTCATATAAGGAAATCAGTCAATTGAAATAAATGAATTAGGGCCTAATCTATGGATTTCACATGACTGGGCAGGGGCACAGCCATGGGTTGGCCTGGGAGGATATAGGCCCACCCACTGGGGACCAGGTCCAGCCAATCAGAATTAGTTTTTCCCCACAAAAGGGCTTTATTACAGACAGAAATACTCCTCAGTTTCTTCAGCTGTCTGGGTGTCTGGTCTCAGACGATCCCGCAGGTAAAGAAGCCGGATGTGTAGAGAAATGAACATTAAATTCTCTGGCAACAGTTCTGGTGGACATTCCTGCAGTCAGCATGCCAATTGCACGCTCCCTCAAAACTTGAGACATCTGTGGCCATTGTGTTGTGACAAAACTGCACATTTTAGAGTGGCCTTTTATTGTCCGCAGCCCAAGGTGCACCTGTGTAATGATCATGCTGTTTAATCAGCTTCTTGATATGCCACACCTGTCAGGTGGATGGATTATCTTGGCAAAGGAGAAATGCTCACTAACAGGGATGTAAAAACATTTGTGCACAACATTGGAGAGAAATAACACTATGTTTATATTTTTGTTCAGTGTAGTTGGTGGTAAGATGGCGACGACAGATGGCGCCGTGCCTCGAGCTGATACAAAACACTGCAGGTTTCTGCTTTTTCTAGTGTTTTTCTCAAATGTTCTTCCTCAGTTTGTTTCCTGCATTACTTCTTACACCCGGGCAGAACTACTGGACTATGAATCGCTGGGCTCTCACTGCCCACACCACCTTCCCCAATTCCCAGAGACGGAAGAACAGTGGGCTAGTCTCTTCGGTGAGACCTCCGGGCTGCCTGGGAGTCCTACCGGAGAGAAGGAAGCGGAGACGCTGACATAGAGGCAGACGTGGCGGGGTCTTAGTGAAATGAAGATGCCGAGCAACCAGTCCTCCATTACCCAGCATACTACTAGAGCAACCAGTCCTCCATTACCCAGCATACTACTAGAGCAACCAGTCCTCCATTACCCAGCATACTACTACAGCAACCAGTCCTCCATTACCCAGCATACTACTACAGCAACCAGTCCTCCATTACCCAGCATACTACTACAGCAACCAGTCCTCCATTACCCAGCATACTACTACAGCAACCAGTCCTCCATTACCCAGCATACTACTACAGCAACCAGTCCTCCATTACCCAGCATACTACTACAGCAACCAGTCCTCCATTACCCAGCATACTACTACAGCAACCAGTCCTCCATTACCCAGCATACTACTAGAGCAACCAGTCCTCCATTACCCAGCATACTACTACAGCAACCAGTCCTCCATTACCCAGCATACTACTACAGCAACCAGTCCTCCATTACCCAGCATACTACTACAGCAACCAGTCCTCCATTACCCAGCATACTACTACAGCAACCAGTCCTCCATTACCCAGCATACTACTACAGCAACCAGTCCTCCATTACCCAGCATACTACTACAGCAACCAGTCCTCCATTACCCAGCATACTACTACAGCAACCAGTCCTCCATTACCCAGCATACTACTACAGCAACCAGTCCTCCATTACCCAGCATACTACTACAGCAACCAGTCCTCCATTACCCAGCATACTACTAGAGCAACCAGTCCTCCATTACCCAGCAGCCAATGTTCAATCATTCAATCAGGGGGACATCAGATCAGAGTGAGGACCTCCTTCCAGGGGGACATCAGATCAGAGTGAGGACCTCCTTCCAGGGGGACATCAGATCAGAGTGAGGACCTCCTTCCAGGGGGACATCAGATTCTGCAACATACTCTGTTTTTCTATGTTACGGGTCGCCTCTCGGGATAAAATCAATGAATATGCCGACTCAGTTACCGGATTCATCAAAAAAATGCATAGATGACGTGATACCGATAGTATCTTTCAAAACGTGCCCGAATCAAAAAGCGTGGATTGATAGCAGCCTTGTAGGGAAACTGAAGGAGAGAGATGCTGCTTATAGACAGGGCAAGGTCTATAAGCTTATAGACAGGGCAATGGTGGAACAAGCTCCCTCACGACGCCAGGACAGCGGAGTCACTCACCACCTTCCGGAGACATTTGAAACCCCACCTCTTTAAGGAACACCTGGGATAGGATAAAGTAATCCTTCTACCCCCCCCCCAATAAAAAAAAAAATTGTAAAGTGGTTATCCCACTGGCTATAGGGTGAACGCACCAATTGGTGAGTCGCTCTGGATAAGAGCGTCTGCTAAATGACGTAAATGTGCCCTTGAGCAAGGCACTTAACCCTAATTGCTCCTGTAAGTCGCTCTGGATAAGAGCGTCTGCTAAATGACTAAAATGTAAATGTAAATGTAATGCAAGGTGACCAGGGACAATAGTTTGGTTAAACAGCACAAATATGACTTACACAGATGGATCAAGATGGTGAAACAAGTATAGAGACAAAGTGGAGGAGCAACTCAGCGGGTCGGACACCAGGCGGATGTGGAACAGGCTCCTAACGTTCACAGATTACAAAAAAAAAACAGCCACGGACACCAACGCCGCCCTACCGGACGAGCTAAACATCCCTTTCTCCTGCTGAGGACAACGAAGGATATGTCCTTACGGTCTCCACGGAGGACGTATGGAAGTCATTCAATCTCTCTCTAGCTCAGGCCGTTATCTCCACCTGCTTCAAGATGTCCACAATCATCCCCCTGCCCAAGGAAGGGAAAGTAACTGAACTGAATGACTACCGACCCGTAGCTCTCACTTCTGTCATCATGAAGTGCTTTGAGAGGCTGGTCAAAGACCATATCACCTCCTCCCTCCCCGACACACTCAACCCTCTCCAATTCATATAAATAAATAAATAATTGGTCATTTAGCAGACGCTCTTATCCAGAGCGACTTACAGGAGCAATTAGGGTTAAGTGCCTTGCTCAAGGGCACATCGACAGATTTTTCACCTAGTGGGCTCGGGGATTAGAACCAGCGACCTTTCGGTTACTGGCACAATGCTCTTAACCACTAAGCTACCTGCCGCTACAATTCACCTACCACCCTGACAGAGCTACGGACGACGCAATCGCCATTGTACTGCGCTCTGCCCTTACCCACCTGGACCAGAGGAATGCATATGTGAGGATACTGTTCATTGACTACAACTCAGCCTTCAATACCATAGTGCCCTCCAAGCTCATTACAAAGTTCACGGCCCTGGGTCTGAACTCCTCCTTATGCAACTGGGTCCTGGACTTCCTGACGGGCCGCCCCCTGGTGGTGAAGGTTGGCAATATTACCTCCTCGAAACTGATGTTCAACACAGGGACCCCACAAGGGTGCGTCCGTACAGACATTGGCAAGTCAAATTCAAGGACATTCAAGTACTTTTTCAAGCACTAATATTTATTTTCAAGGACCATCAACTTGTAATAGTTCCTATTATGCAATTGTTTCTAGTCACCACCAGATGGCAGTATATCGCCACCAGATGGTAGTATATCGCCTCATGAAAAAACAACTTAGTATTGGTCACTACCTGACAAGTTCTCCTCAATAATACATCTTTCACTACTTATCTACTACATACAGGAGTGGTAAGTCAGGACTGATGTTGACTGATTACCTTATATGAGGAGCTGAACTGGTCTAACCACACGGTCACTGTGGTGAAGAAGGCACAACAGAGACTCCAACCTCAGGTGAAGAAATTCGGCCCTCAGTGTTCTACAGGAGCACCATCGAGAGCATACTGTCAGGCTGCATCACAGCCGGTGTACGGCAACTACACCGCCGCGGACCGCAAGGGTGTTACGCTCAGCCAAACGCACCATTGGGTGCACACACCGCCTGCCCTTGGGCAGTACAGGACTGGCCAATCGTTTCTACCCCCAGACCATCAGTCTACTGAATAGACACCACTAGTCAGCTGGTTCTACCCCCAGACCATCAGTCTGCTGAATAGACACCACTAGTCAGCTGGTTCTACCCCCAGACCATCAGTCTGCTGAATAGACACCACTAGTCAGCTGGTTCTACCCCCAGACCATCAGTCTGCTGAATAGACACCACTAGTCAGCTGGTTCTACCCCCAGACCATCAGTCTGCTGAATAGACACCACTAGTCAGCTGGTTCTACCCCCCAGACCATCAGTCTGCTGAATAGACACCACTAGTCAGCTGGTTCTACCCCCCAGACCATCAGTCTGCTGAATAGACACCACTAGTCAGCTGGTTCTACCCCCCAGACCATCAGTCTGCTGAATAGACACCACTAGTCAGCTGGTTCTACCCCCCAGACCATCAGTCTGCTGAATAGACACCACTAGTCAGCTGGTTCTACCCCCAGACCATCAGTCTGCTGAATAGACACCACTAGTCAGCTGGTTCTACCCCCCCAGACCATCAGTCTGCTGAATAGACACCACTAGTCAGCTGGTTCTACCCCCCAGACCATCAGTCTGCTGAATAGACACCACTAGTCAGCTGGTTCTACCCCCCCAGACCATCAGTCTGCTGAATAGACACCACTAGTCAGCTGGTTCTACCCCCCCAGACCATCAGTCTGCTGAATAGACACCACTAGTCAGCTGGTTCTACCCCCCCAGACCATCAGTCTGCTGAATAGACACCACTAGTCAGCTGGTTCTACCCCCAGACCATCAGTCTGCTGAATAGACACCACTAGTCAGCTGGTTCTACCCCCCCAGACCATCAGTCTGCTGAATAGACACCACTAGTCAGCTGGTTCTACCCCCCAGACCATCAGTCTGCTGAATAGACACCACTAGTCAGCTGGTTCTACCCCCCAGACCATCAGTCTGCTGAATAGACACCACTAGTCAGCTGGTTCTACCCCCAGACCATCAGTCTGCTGAATAGACACCACTAGTCAGCTGGTTCTACCCCCCAGACCATCAGTCTGCTGAATAGACACCACTAGTCAGCTGGTTCTACCCCCCAGACCATCAGTCTGCTGAATAGACACCACTAGTCAGCTGGTTCTACCCCCCAGACCATCAGTCTGCTGAATAGACACCACTAGTCAGCTGGTTCTACCCCCCAGACCATCAGTCTGCTGAATAGACACCACTAGTCAGCTGGTTCTACCCCCCAGACCATCAGTCTGCTGAATAGACACCACTAGTCAGCTGGTTCTACCCCCCAGACCATCAGTCTGCTGAATAGACACCACTAGTCAGCTGGTTCTACCCCCCCAGACCATCAGTCTGCTGAATAGACACCACTAGTCAGCTGGTTTCTACCCCCCAGACCATCAGTCTGCTGAATAGACACCACTAGTCAGCTGGTTCTACCCCCAGACCATCAGTCTGCTGAATAGACACCACTAGTCAGCTGGTTCTACCCCCAGACCATCAGTCTGCTGAATAGACACCACTAGTCCGCTATCTAATCCCGCTCCTGCCACCCACCCCAACGGACATGTACCCTGCCCCCACCCCAACGGACATGTACCCTGCCCCCACCCCAATGGACATGTACCCTGCCCCCACCCCAATGGACATGTACCATTGTTAATATGTATCTATTTTACATGTATTTATATTCTTTATTATTATATGTATTGTTTTATTTCAGCTGCATGGTGCTTCATGCAGAGCTCGGAGATTAAGATTTCCACTGTACCGTGTAATTACACCTGCAACCCTGTACATGTGACTATTAAACTTCCATTCTAAAAAATGGAGGGCATCCTGGGATGTAGTTTTGTATGTTATTGCTGTAAGAGAGAGTTAGTTAGTTATTTCCATGCTAACAGACGAATCTACAGCCATCAACATACTGTTGTCCTGCACATCTAATACCCTTCCTTGTGTCTATCGTCAGAATAAACACCAATCAACTGGGGATCACTGGCTGGACAGTCCTTTCTTTATAAACACAACGCAAGAGATTTACAAAGTACGATCACATCTGTTACATCAGTGGTACTAATATCTGACGTACCCTCTTCCTCCACTCCTTAGGGATGCCGGTAGGAAGTCTGACCACAGCCTTCAGAGCATCATACCACTGGGAAGGAGAGAACACACACAGATCAGATACACAGACAGACGGACATCACACAGATCAGATGCACAGACAGACAGACATTACACAGATCAGATGCACACAGACAGACAGACTTCACGCACACAGACAGACAGACGTCACACAGATCAGATGCACACAGACAGACAGACGTCACACAGATCAGATACACACAGACAGACAGACTTCACGCACACAGACAGACAGACATCACGCACACAGACAGACAGACGTCACACAGATCAGATACACACAGACAGACAGACATCACACAGATCAGATGCACACATTAGACAGACATCATATAAATATTAGATACACGGAGACACACCTCAAACTGAGCTAAAGATGTGATGAGACGCCACCATACTGACCTGCTGGAAGCCGTTCTTGCCCAGAGCAGGTTCTATGGTGAACTTCAGCCTGGTGTCCGCTCCTACAGAGCACAATGCACAGACTGAAAAACCCCACTGTAGCAGGACTGTCAGGCGCCACTCAACACAGACATTGAAAGCTCTCTAACAAAGGCTTACTGACTAATCATTTACGTCAACTTATTACTATTTAAATTATTATTAAAAAGTACAGTGACATGCAGGGAGGAAAATAAGCCCGTCCATCAATAATGACGTCACTGCTCTCCCGTCTCCACCAGGGCTAAACAAACCAACATTTATCACAGTACTGAAACATGGCGATATGGAAATATATTAGTGACAATGACTTTGCCTTCTTCCAATGATTTACTCTTTATTTTCACCAGGACCGAACGCTAGGCTCTCTGGGGCGTATTCATTACGCCATGCCAATTCTGTTGCAAAACGTTTCTTAAAACGGGAGCAAACGGAACTAAAACAGGGAAGGATCTACCCGAATTTGTCCACTAAAAACTCTAGTTTTGCTCCGTTTGGTTCTTAAAACGGTAAACGTTTCCATAATGAATCTGCCCCAGGTTGTGTTTTATTGGATGTCGCTGTCTGCTGCTGTGGTGCTGAATCCTTCCGGTTACACTACAACAGGTCCTAACGACACCGTCTTACGCTCCGACACTCTCACACAACGGAAGTAAAGAAACTATAAACCCCATATCAGAGCATCCTTAAATGAAACAAACGTGAAAGAGATAATGATTCAGACTGAACCCGTTCCTCCAGCCCTAACCTGTCTGGCGGCCAGCCAGCGACCACACAGCCGCCATTTTCCCCGGCTCCCTGCGGCTTCAGCTCACACCGGCCTCTCCAACTCCCCCCACCTACACTAACCTTTATACAGTATAGAGTATAGCTCCAACCTGGGTCTCTCTGAGCGCTGTCTGTCTCCGACATTTTGAGATCTGTGTCAGGTCTTCTCTAGCTGGCTAGCTGCTGGCCACCAGAGTCGCCCGACACCGTGTTTACATTACAGCGACGTATTACCGTGACACCCTCCTTCGTAGAAACCCGTAGCCTAACGGACGCTGACAGCCGGCTAGACCTATAGGCTAGGCCACGTCAGACAGCAGCATCCAACAGAAGACAACATGAATGAAGGAATTCAACTACTGGGCTTTAGGCTGATAGAACTATCAGTTCTAACACACCGAGTTGACAAGGAATCGTATCAATGAAACGCCTTATAAAAAAGTATCGCCATCATTTCAGAACCACAATGACTTGACAGCGCCCATGACGCCCCACCACAACTGGCAGTGGCATGTGACTCTGTGCAGACAGACCACAGTGCCCACTCCCCTGAGCCAAAAACGGACAGAGTGCATCAAATCAGGCTCCGGTCGGTCACCTGGCTCCAGCATGCAGAGCAGACGGGGCGCGCTCCGGGAGATGCCGTTCCTTTTCTTCAGGACGTTGCTGATGATGTTACCGACGCCGCTCGAGCCCTGCCGCAACACACACGCCCCAGACCGAGACCTCCTCCCCGCGTTAAACCGGGCCTGCTTCATTTCCCAATCAAACCGACACACGCACCGTGTAGCCTAAAAGTTATTGTCGGTAGGCTACATTAAACAAGTTTCCCTTTGTGCGCTGCTCTGCTTCAATCTAAAATGTCCGTTATTCCCTCCGTCCCTCTCGAATCCCGTCGCCTAGCTGCTCCAGAACAGCCAGCTAGCTGCTCCAGAATGTCTTCCGGGGAGGAGGGAGGTTGATCGATCAGATTGATCTTTCTGTCTCCGGTCCAGCCCAAGGTCTGTTTACAGTCTCGCGCCCACAGGAAAAATGGCCTTGATGTCTTGTTACATCCAGGAGGAAATCGCGCGTAATTATACCTTTAAAAACACTTATTTAGGAGTTGCTAAAATATATAGATCGGTCTTAAATCGATGATCAGATATCAGTTCTCCCTCTAATGGTACAGAGGAGACGCGGCTCTGCAGCGGGCTCCTGAGCTACTGCCCCGGTATCCACCCCTACCCAGCGTCACAGGGAGGAATGCGGTATGATGGAAGGAGGGGAAGAGAGCAGTGATGAGGTCATGTGAAGGGAGGGGTAGAGAGAGAGGAGATCAGTAGGGAAACAACCTCTCCCCAAAAAGAAGAGAGAGAGAGAGCCATTGTGAATGGAAAGACAGTCAGTGCTGCTACATCCCTAAATAACAAGGCATGCCAGATGACTTTAGGTAGGGTTAGAGTAACATGCTGCTGCCACAGCCCTAAATAACAAGGCATGCCAGATGACTTCAGGTAGGGTTAGAGTAACATGCTGCTGCCACAGCCCTAAATAACAAGGCATGCCAGATGACTTCAGGTAGGGTTACAGTAACATGCTGCTGGTACAGTGAGAAGACAAGTCACACTTTAACACACTGTCACTGATACACTTTACCTCCACGGTAGGTGCCATGCTGCATGTTGATCAAAACAGAGAAGGACATTAAGAAAACGGAGCTGTAAGAAGGAAGAAACAAGACTTCCTGATCCTGCACTCGTCTGGCTACAGTCCCACATCTACTGTAGATCATGGAGTCCTGCTGGGAAAGTACTATGTGAAAAGAACCTATCCAAGCAGACATAGAATACCATCTGGGTGGGCACTGGGCAGGATATTGTGGAAAGGTGTCGGTAGGTTATAATATGGTGCTGAGACGTGGAACATGATATCCGACTCAGCTCTCTGGGGGAAACACCCACAACACTTCCTGGCCAATAAAAGTAAAGCTGCCTGCAACCATCCACATCCACCCTGAAGACAAAGACATCAACAACTGAAGAGAAGGGGGGTCAACTGGGTGGGTGGGGGTTGAAGGGGGTCAACTGGGTGGGTGGGGGTTGACAGAACAGACCGGGACAGCAGAAAGTATTCATACCCCTTCACTTAATCCACATTTTGTTGTGTTACAGCATTAATAAAAATTTGTTTACCCATAAAACACCTTCTTCGCCCACTTTGAGGATAACACAGTGCCACCGACGCGGCCCACTACCAAGGACTGTGGCCTCTCCTTCTCCATGGCCGACGTGAGAAAGACGTTTAAGCATGTTAACCCACGCAAGGCTGCCTGCCCAGATGGCATCCCTAGCCGCGTCCTCAGAGCATGCGCAGACCAGCTGGCTGGTGTGTTTATGGACATATTCAATCTCTCCCTATCCCAGTCTGCTGTCCCCACGTGCTTCAAGAAGGCCACCATTGTCCCTGTACCCAAGAAAGCAAAGGTAACTGAACTAAATGACTATCGCCCTGTAGCACTCACCTCTGTCATCATGAAGTGCTTTGAGAGACTACTCAAGGATCATATCACCTCTACCTTACCTGCCAACCTAGACCCATTCAATTTGCTTACCGCCCCAATAGATCCACAGACGATGCAATCGCCATCACACTGCCCTATCCCATCTGGACAAGAGGAATACCTACGTAAGAATGCTGTTCATTGACTATAGCTCAGCATTCAACACCATAGTACCCTCAAAGCTCATCATTAAGCTCGAGGCCCTGGGTCTGAACCCCGCCCTGTGCAACTGGGTCCTGGACTTCCTGGCGGGCCGCCCCCAGGTGGTGAAGGTAGGAAACAACATCTCCACTTCGCTGATCCTCAACACTGGGGCCCCACAAGAGTGTGTGCTCAGCCCCCTCCTGTACTCCCATGACTGCGTGGCCAAGCACGCCTCCAACTCAATCATCAAGTTTGCAGATGACACAACAGTAGAAGGCTTGATTACCAACAATGACGAGACCGCCTACAGGGAGGAGGTGAGGGCTCTGGGAGTGTGGTGCCAGGAAAATAACCTCTCACTCAACGTCAACAAAACAAAGGAGATGATTGTAGACTTCAGAAAACAGCAGAGGGAGCACGCCCCTATCCACATCGACGGGACCGCAGTGGAGAAGGTGGAAAGCTTCAAGTTTGTCGGCGTACACATCACTAACAATCAAGCTTGGACCGAGAGACTGAAAAACAGCTTCCATCTCAAGGCCATCAGACTGTTAAATAGCCTTCACTAGCACAGAGGCTGTTGCCTATATACACTGCTCAAAAAAATAAAGGGAACACTAAAATAACACATCCTAGATCTGAATAAATGAAATAATCTTATTAAAATACTTTTTTCTTTACATAGTTGAATGTGCTGACAACAAAACCACACAAAAATGATCAATGGAAATCAAATTGATCAACCCATGGAGGTCTGGATTTGGAGTTACCCTCAAAATTAAAGTGGAAAACCACACTACAGGCTGATCCAACTTTGATGTAATGTCCTTAAAACAAGTCAAAATGAGGCTCAGTAGTGTGTGTGGCCTCCACGTGCCTGTATGACCTCCCTACAACGCCTGGGCATGCTCCTAATGAGGTGGCGGATGGTCTCCTGAGGGATCTCCTCCCAGACCTGGACTAAAGCATCCGCCAACTCCTGGACAGTCTGTGGTGCAACATGGGGTTGGTGGATGGAGCGAGACATGATGTCCCAGATGTGCTCAATTGGATTCAGGTCAGGGGAACGGGCGGGCCAGTCCATAGCATCAATGCCTTCCTCTTGCAGGAACTGCTGACACACTCCAGCCACATGAGGTCTAGCATTGTCTTGCATTAGGAGGAACCCAGGGCCAACCGCACCAGCATATGGTCTCACAAGGGGTCTGAGGATCTCATCTCGGTACCTAATGGCAGTCAGGCTACCTCTGGCGAGCACATGGAGGGCTGTGCGGCCCCCCAAAGAAATGCCACCCCACACCATGACTGACCCACCACCAAACCGGTCATGCTGGAGGATGTTGCAGGCAGCAGAACGTTCTCCACGGCGTCTCCAGACTCTGTCACATGTGCTCAGTGTGAACCTGCTTTCATCTGTGAAGAGCACAGGGCGCCAGTGGCGAATTTGCCAATCTTGGTGTTCTCTGGCAAATGCCAAACGTCCTGCACGGTGTTGGGCTGTAAGCACAACCCCCACCTGTGGACGTCGGGCCCTCATACCACCCTCATGGAGTCTGTTTCTGACCGTTTGAGCAGACACATGCACATTTGTGGCCTGCTGGAGGTCATTTTGCATGGCTCTGGCAGTGCTCCTCCTGCTCCTCCTTGCACAAAGGCGGAGGTAGCAGTCCTGCTGCTGGGTTGTTGCCCTCCTACGGCCTCCTCCACGTCTCCTGATGTACTGGCCTGTCTCCTGGTAGCGCCTCCATGCTCTGGACACTACGCTGACAGACACAGCAAACCTTCTTGCCACAGCTCGCATTGATGTGCCATCCTGGATGAGCTGCACTACCTGAGCCACTTGTGTGGGTTGTAGACTCCGTCTCATGCTACCACTAGAGTGAAAGCACCGCCAGCATTCAAAAGTGACCAAAACATCAGCCAGGAAGCATAGGAACTGAGAAGTGGTCTGTGGTCACCACCTGCAAAACCAGTCCTTTATTGGGGGTGTCTTGCTAATTGCCTATAATTTCCACCTGTTGTCTATTCCATTTGCACAACAGCATGTGAAATGTATTGTCAATCAGTGTTGCTTCCTAAGTGGACAGTTTGATTTCACAGAAGTGTGATTGACTTAGAGTTACATTGTGTTGTTTAAGTGTTCCCTTTATTTTTTTGAGCAGTGTACGTAGATTAGAAATCACTGGCCACTTTAATAAATGAAACACTAGTCACTTTAATAATGTTTACATATCTTGCATTACTCATCTCATGTAAAGTTGAAGTCGGAAGTTTACGTACACCTTAGCCAACTACATTTAAACTCAGTTTCACAATTCCTGACATTTAATCCTAGTAAAAATTCCCTGTTTTAGGTCAGTTAGGATCACCACTTTATTTTAAGAATGTGAAATGTCAGAATAATAGTAGAGAGAATTATTTATTTAAGCTTTTATTTATTTCATCATATTCCCAGTGGGTCAGAAGTTTACATACACTCAATTAGTATTTGGTAGCATTGCCTTTAAAATTGTTTAATTTGGGTCAAACGTTTCGGGTATCCTTCCACAAGCTTCCCACAATAAGTTGGGTGAATTTTGGCCCATTCCTCCTGACAGAGCTGGTGTAAAGGAGTCAGGTTTCTAGGCCTCCTTGCTCGCACACACGTTTTCAGTTCTGCCCACATATTTTCTATAGGATTGAGGTCAGGGCTTTGTGATGGCCACTCCAATTCCTTGATTTTGTTGTCCTTAAGCCATTTTGCCACAACTTTGGAAGTATGCTTGGTGTCATTGTCCATTTGGAAGACCAATTTGCGACCAAGCTTTAACTTCCTGACTGATGTCTTGAGATGTTGCTTCAATATATCCACATAATTTTCCTTCCTCATGATGCCATCTATTTTGTGAAGTGCACCAGTCCCTCCTGCAGCAAAGCACCCCCACAGCATGATGCTGCCACCCCCGTTCTTCACGGTTGGGATGGTGTTCTTCGGCTTGCAAGCTACCCCTTTTCCCTCCATGGTCATTATGGCCAAACAGTTCTATTTTTGTTTCATCAGACCAGAGGACATTTCTCAAAAAAGTACGATCTTTGTCCCCATCTGCAGTTGCAAACCGTAGTCTGGCTTTTTTATGGCGGTTTTGGAGCAGTGGCTTCTTCCTTGCTGAGCAGCCTTTCAGGTTATGTCGATATAGGACTTGTTTTACTGTGGATATAGATACTTTTGTACCTGTTTCCTCCAGCATCTTCACAAGGTCCTTTGCTGTTGTTCTGGGATTGATTTGCACTTTTCGCACCAAAGTACGTTCATCTCTAGGAGACAGAACGCGTCTCCTTCCTGAGCGGTATGACGGCTGCGTGGTCCCATGGTGTTTATACTTGCGTACTATTGTTTATACAGATGAACGTGGTACCTTCAGGCATTTGGAAATTGCTCCCAAGGATGAACCAGACTTGGAGGTCTACAATAATTTTTCTGAGGTCTTGGCTGATTTATTTTGATTTTCCCATGATGTCAAGCAAAGAGGCACTGAGTTTGAAGGTAGGCCTTGAAATACATCCACAGGTACACCTCCAATTGACTCAAATGATGTCAATTAGCCTATCAGAAACTTCTAAAGCCATGACATAATTTTCTGGGATTTTCCAAGCTGTTTAAAAAGGCACAGTCAACTTAGTGTATGTAAACTTCTGACCCACTGGAATTGTGATACAGTGAATTATAAGTGAAATAATCTGTCTGTAAACAATTGTTGGAAATATTACTTGTGTCATGCACAAAGTAGATGTCCTAACCGACTTGCCAAAACTATAGTTTGTTAACAAGAAATTTGTGGAGTTGTTGAAAAACGAGTTTTAATGACTCCAACCTAAGTGTATGTAAACTTTCGACTTCAACTGTATGTGCATTCAAATTGCCATAGATAAAATGTGTGTTCGTTGTCCGTAGCTTATGCCTGACCATACCATAACCCCATACCATAATCCCACCGCCACCATGGGCCACTCTGTTCACAACGTTGACATCAGCCAGCTGCTCGCCCACACAACACCATACAACGCTGTCTGCCATTTGCCTGGTACAGTTGAAATCGGGATTCATCCGTGAAGAGCACACTTCTCCAGCATGCCAGTGGCCATCGAAGGTGAGCATTTTGCCCACAGAAGTCGGTTACGACACCGAACTGTAGTCAGGTCAAGACCCTGGTGAGGACGATGAGCACGCAGATGAGCTTCCCTGAGACGGTTTCTTTTTGAATTCGCTGCCAACAGCTCTGGTGGACATTCCTGCAGTCAGCATGCCAATTGCACACTCCCTCAAATCTTGAGACATCTGTGGCATTGTGTTGTGTGACAAAACTGCACATTTTAGAGTGGCCTTTTATTGGCCCCAGCACAAGGTGCACCTGTGTAATGATCATACTGTTTAATCAGCATCTTGATATGCCACACCTGTCAGGTGGATGGATTATCTTGGCAAAGGAGAAATGCTCACTAACAGGGATGTAAACAAATTTGTGAGAAATACGCTTTTTGTGCGTATGGAACCTTTCTGGATCTTATTTCAGCTCATGAAACATGGGACCAACACTTTACATGTTCTGTTTATATTTTTGTTCAGTGTACAATGTTGTTGATCCATCCCTCAGTTTTCTCCTATCACAGCCATTAAACTCTGTAACTGTTTTAAAGTCACAATTGGCCTCATGGTGAAATCCCTGAGCAGTTTCCTTCCTCTCCGGCAACTGAGTTAGGAAGTATGCCTGTATCTTTGTAGTGACTGGGTGTATTGATACACCATCCAAAGTGTAAGTAATAACTTCACCATGTTCAAAGGGATATTCAATGTCTGCTTTTTTCTTCTTTTTTTACCTCTTTGTGGTTAAATCAGTGTTTGAAATTCACTGCTCGACTGAGGGACCATACAGATAATCGTATGTGTGGGGTACAGAGATGAGGTAGTCATCCAAATCATGTTAAACACTATTATTGCACACAGAGTCCATGCAACTTATTATGTGACTTGTTAAGCAAATGTTTACTCCTGAACTTATTTAGGCTTGCCATAACAAAAGGGGTTGAATACTTATTGACTCAAGACATTTAAGCTTTTCATGCTGTGCGCAGAGATGCAAGAGATTGAAATTCACTAAATTCGCTCCATTAGTTTGCACTACATAGGTCAGAAAATGTTTTGTGATCGAATCAACATTATATCAGGCCGTTTTCAATGCAACAAACCAAAACAAATCTAACTCTGCAAGATTGAGTGTGATTTTATTGTAGGCAGAGCCAGAGCCAACGGAGTAGAATTCTATCGGCGGGGGTTGAGTCCCATCACCCGCGAGTGAATGCGCTTTTCAGATCAGAGCGCAGATACGCGCGTCTGCACTCATCTTCATATTATTGGCTAGTTAGCGAGTTATTAGCCCAGTTGTAGGTCAGTATAGGTCAGCAATGGGGAGTTGCTGCTTCCTACAAACCGTGTAGGCTACATTTCAAGCTGTCTGAAAAGCCAGTCAGGTAAAAAAAAGAGCTTATGTCTTAATTAAAGGGGCAATGTTGTATTTTGAGAAAGGCTTGTATGTGCAAATAAGCCAATAGGCAGAGGGGTAGCCTACATTGTCGAATTTTCTATATGGTAAAAAGTATAAATCATTTTTATAACTTGGTTTCTTGCATCATACAACACAATACAATGCAATTTACAGTCACCTATTAGGCCCATGGTGTAAAAAATTATTCATTAAACGTTTTTAAAAGTCTCATGCAATGTAGGCTTGAATTGAACACCACATATAGGCTACATCATAGAAATCAAAAGCTATTTCCGTGTGAAAATGTTATGGGATTCGCTCCATTGGTTTGGTTGGTAGGCCTACATTATGCTCAGATAGCCACAATAACCTGTTGGCTACTGTCTAAAACTGTCAGGATACAGCCTGTTGGCTACTGTCTAAAACTGTCAGGATACAGCCTGTTGGCTACTGTCTAAAACTGTCAGGATACAGCCTGTTGGCTACTGTCTAAAACTGTCAGGATACAGCCTGTTGGCTACTGTCTAAAACTGTCAGGATACAGCCTGTTGGCTACTGTCTAAAACTGTCAGGGTACAGCCTGTTGGCTACTGTCTAAAACTGTCAGGATACAGCCTGTTGGCTACTGTCTAAAACTGTCAGGATACAGCCTGTTGGCTACTGTCAGGATACAGCCTGTTGGCTACTGTCAGGGTACAGCCTGTTGGCTACTGTCTAAAACTGTCAGGATACAGCCTGTTGGCTACTGTCTAAAACTGTCAGGATACAGCCTGTTGGCTACTGTCTAAAACTGTCAGGATACAGCCTGTTGGCTACTGTCTAAAACTGTCAGGATACAGCCTGTTGGCTACTGTCTAAAACTGTCAGGATACAGCCTGTTGGCTACTGTCTAAAACTGTCAGGGTACAGCCTGTTGGCTACTGTCTAAAACTGTCAGGGTACAGCCTGTTGGCTACTGTCTAAAACTGTCAGGGTACAGCCTGTTGGCTACTGTCTAAAACTGTCAGGGTGCAGCCTGTTGGCTACTGTCTACAACTGTCAGGATACAGCCTGTTGGCTACTGTCTAAAACTGTCAGGGTACAGCCTGTTGGCTACTGTCTAAAACTGTCAGGGTACAGCCTGTTGGCTACTGTCTAAAACTGTCAGGATACAGCCTGTTGGATACTGTCTAAAACTGTCAGGGTTCAGCCTGTTGGCTACTGTCTAAAACTGTCAGGATACAGCCTGTTGGCTACTGTCTAAAACTGTCAGGGTTCAGCCTGTTGGCTACTGTCTAAAACTGTCAGGATACAGCCTGTTGGCTACTGTCTAAAACTGTCAGGGTACAGCCTGTTGGCTACTGTCTAAAACTGTCAGGATACAGCCTGTTGGCTACTGTCTAAAACTGTCAGGATACAGCCTGTTGGCTACTGTCTAAAACTGTCAGGATACAGCCTGTTGGCTACTGTCTAAAACTGTCAGGATACAGCCTGTTGGCTACTGTCTAAAACTGTCAGGATACAGCCTGTTGGCTACTGTCTAAAACTGTCAGGGTACAGCCTGTTGGCTACTGTCTAAAACTGTCAGGATACAGCCTGTTGGCTACTGTCTAAAACTGTCAGGGTACAGCCTGTTGGCTACTGTCTAAAACTGTCAGGATACAGCCTGTTGGCTACTGTCTAAAACTGTCAGGATACAGCCTGTTGGCTACTGTCTAAAACTGTCAGGATACAGCCTGTTGGCTACTGTCTAAAACTGTCAGGATACAGCCTGTTGGCTACTGTCTAAAACTGTCAGGATACAGCCTGTTGGCTACTGTCTAAAACTGTCAGGGTTACAGCCTGTTGGCTACTGTCTAAAACTGTCAGGATACAGCCTGTTGGCTACTGTCTAAAACTGTCAGGATACAGCCTGTTGGCTACTGTCTAAAACTGTCAGGATACAGCCTGTTGGCTACTGTCTAAAACTGTCAGGATACAGCCTGTTGGCTACTGTCTAAAACTGTCAGGATACAGCCTGTTGGCTACTGTCTAAAACTGTCAGGATACAGCCTGTTGGCTACTGTCTAAAACTGTCAGGATACAGCCTGTTGGCTACTGTCTAAAACTGTCAGGATACAGCCTGTTGGCTACTGTCTAAAACTGTCAGGATACAGCCTGTTGGCTACTGTCTAAAACTGTCAGGATACAGCCTCAGTGTTCACTAAACGCTCACAACACCTCACATTTGCTCTGTGACCCCAAAAATTATTAGAGGGAACATTGGCAGGCAGTGACAACAAATCTCAATTCCATTTTAAATTCAGGCTGTAACAACAAAATGTGGAAAAAGTCAAGGCATGTGAACACTTTCTGAAGGCACTGTATACACTGTTTGGTCAATATAGGGAATAGGATGCACTACATAGGGAATAGGATGCACTACATAGGGAATAGGATGCACTACACTACATAGGGAATAGGATGCACTACATAGGGAATAGGATGCACTACACTACATAGGGAATAGGACGCACTACATAGGGAATAGGATGCACTACACTACATAGGGAATAGGATGTACTACATAGGGAATAGGACGCACTACACTACATAGGGAATAGGATGCACTACACTACATAGGGAATAGGATGTACTACATAGGGAATAGGATGCACTACACTACATAGGGAATAGGATGTACTACATAGGGAATAGGATGCACTACACTACATAGGGAATAGGACACACTACATAGGGAATAGGACGCACTACACTACATAGGGAATAGGATGCACTACATAGGGAATAGGACGCACTACACTACATAGGGAATAGGACGCACTACACTACATAGGGAATAGGATGCACTACACTACATAGGGAATAGGATGCACTACACTACATAGGGAATAGGATGCACTACACTACATAGGGAATAGGATGCACTACACTACATTACATAGGGAATAGGATGCACTACATAGGGAATAGGATGCACTACACTACATAGGGAATAGGACGCACTACACTACATAGGGAATAGGACACACTACACTACATAGGGAATAGGATGCACTACATAGGGAATAGGATGCACTACACTACATAGGGAATAGGATGCACTACATAGGGAATAGAACGCACCGCACTACATAGGGAATAGGACGCACCGCACTACATAGGGAATAGGACGCACCGCACTACATAGGGAATAGGACGCACCGCACTACATAGGGAATAGGACGCACCGCACTACATAGGGAATAGGACGCACCGCACTACATAGGGAATAGGACGCACCGCACTACATAGGGAATAGGACGCACCGCACTACATAGGGAATAGGGCGCACTACATAGGGAATAGGGCGCACTACATAGGGAATAGGGCGCACTACATAGGGAATAGGGTGCACTACATAGGGAATAGGGTGCACTACATAGGGAATAGGGTGCACTACATAGGGAATAGGGTGCACTACATAGGGAATAGGGATGCACTACATAGGGAATAGGGTGCACTACATAGGGAATAGGGTGCACTACATAGGGAATAGGGTGCACTACATAGGGAATAGGATGCACTACATAGGGAATAGGATGCACTACATAGGGAATAGGATGCACTACATAGGGAATAGGATGCACTACATAGGGAATAGGATGCACTACATTACATAGGGAATAGGGTGCACTACATAGGGAATAGGGTGCACTACATAGGGAATAGGGTGCACTACATAGGGAATAGGGTGCACTACATAGGGAATAGGGTGCACTACATAGGGAATAGGGTGCACTACATAGGGAATAGGGTGCACTACATAGGGAATAGGGTGCACTACATAGGGAATAGGGTGCACTACATAGGGAATAGGGTGCACTACATAGGGAATAGGGTGCACTACATAGGGATCAAGGTGCCACCGCGTCTCCTTACTTCTCTTCTGGGACACGGCCTGCAGACAGGCGGTGATGATGTCATATTTCTTCTGCAGCTTGTGATTGAAGCGGTCTCTCCTCTTCAGCTGGCGCAGAAGCTTGGCTGACTGGAGCCCTGTCCTGTAGAGTACCTCCTCTATGATACACCTCAACTCTTCTGGTGCTGGAAAACAATATAGATATATAGATATATAGATCAGCTTGGCTGACTGGAGCCCTGTCCTGTAGAGTACCTCCCCTATGATACACCTCAACTCTTCTGGTGCTGGAAAACAATATAGATATATATATAGATCAGCTTGGCTGACTGGAGCCCTGTCCTGTAGAGTACCTCCTCTATGATACACCTCAACTCTTCTGGTGCTGGAAAACAATATAGATATATAGATATATAGATCAGCTTGGCTGACTGGAGCCCTGTCCTGTAGAGTACCTCCTCTATGATACACCTCAACTCTTCTGGTGCTGGGACACAATAGATATAGATACTGTAGATCAGCCCCTCATAATAATAATAATTATTATTATTATAATATCTATCAGGCTGTATTTGTATTTATTATGGATCCCCATTCGTTCTAAGGCAGAAGCTACTTTTCCTGGGCTCCAGCAAAAATAAGGCAGTAATATACATTATAATACAATTTTTAAAACATGAAAATGTATTTTACAACATATTTCACAATACATTAAGTGTGTGGGAGTAAATGACAGACTACCAGTAGTAGTTCTAATGTTATCTTATGGTTTAGTGTTATATTGCCCTGTAGTAGACTACCAGTAGTAGTTAATGTTATCTTATGGTTTAGTGTTATATTGCCCTGTAGTAGACTACCAGTAGTAGTTTAATGTTATCTTATGGTTTAGTGTTATATTGCCCTGTAGTAGACTACCAGTAGTAGTTTTAATGTTATCTTATGGTTTAGTGTTATATTGCCCTGTAGTAGACTACCAGTAGTAGTTTTAATGTTATCTTATGGTTTAGTGTTATATTGCCCTGTAGTAGACTACCAGTAGTAGTTAATGTTATCTTATGGTTTAGTGTTATATTGCCCTGTAGTAGACTACCAGTAGTAGTTTAATGTTATCTTATGGTTTAGTGTTATATTGCCCTGTAGTAGACTACCAGTAGTAGTTGTAATGTTATCTTATGGTTTAGTGTTATATTGCCCTGTAGTAGACTACCAGTAGTAGTTGTAATGTTATCTTATGGTTTAGTGTTATATTGCCCTGTAGTAGACTACCAGTAGTAGTTAATGTTATCTTATGGTTTAGTGTTATATTGCCCTGTAGTAGACTACCAGTAGTAGTTTTAATGTTATCTTATGGTTTAGTGTTATATTGCCCTGTAGTAGACTACCAGTAGTAGTTTTAATGTTATCTTATGGTTTAGTGTTATATTGCCCTGTAGTAGACTACCAGTAGTAGTTTTAATGTTATCTTATGGTTTAGTGTTATATTGCCCTGTAGTAGACTACCAGTAGTAGTTTTAATGTTATCTTATGGTTTAGTGTTATATTGCCCTGTAGTAGACTACCAGTAGTAGTTTAATGTTATCTTATGGTTTAGTGTTATATTGCCCTGTAGTAGACTACCAGTAGTAGTTTAATGTTATCTTATGGTTTAGTGTTATATTGCCCTGTAGTAGACTACCAGTAGTAGTTAATGTTATCTTATGGTTTAGTGTTATATTGCCCTGTAGTAGACTACCAGTAGTAGTTTTAATGTTATCTTATGGTTTAGTGTTATATTGCCCTGTAGTAGACTACCAGTAGTAGTTAATGTTATCTTATGGTTTAGTGTTATATTGCCCTGTAGTAGACTACCAGTAGTAGTTTAATGTTATCTTATGGTTTAGTGTTATATTGCCCTGTAGTAGACTACCAGTAGTAGTTAATGTTATCTTATGGTTTAGTGTTATATTGCCCTGTAGTAGACTACCAGTAGTAGTTAATGTTATCTTATGGTTTAGTGTTATATTGCCCTGTAGTAGACTACCAGTAGTAGTTGTAATGTTATCTTATGGTTTAGTGTTATATTGCCCTGTAGTAGACTACCAGTAGTAGTTAATGTTATCTTATGGTTTAGTGTTATATTGCCCTGTCGTAGACTACCAGTAGTAGTTTTACTGTTATCTTATGTTTTAGTGTTATATTGCCCTGTAGTAGACTACCAGTAGTAGTAGTTAATGTTATCTTATGGTTTAGTGTTATATTGCCCTGTAGTAGACTACCAGTAGTAGTTTTAATGTTATCTTATGGTTTAGTGTTATATTGCCCTGTAGTAGACTACCAGTAGTAGTTTTAATGTTATCTTATGGTTTAGTGTTATATTGCCCTGTAGTAGACTACCAGTAGTAGTTAATGTTATCTTATGGTTTAGTGTTATATTGCCCTGTAGTAGACTACCAGTAGTAGTTAATGTTATCTTATGGTTTAGTGTTATATTGCCCTGTAGTAGACTACCAGTAGTAGTTAATGTTATCTTATGGTTTAGTGTTATATTGCCCTGTAGTAGACTACCAGTATTAGTTTTAATGTTATCTTATGGTTTAGTGTTATATTGCCCTGTAGTAGACTACCAGTAGTAGTTAATGTTATCTTATGGTTTAGTGTTATATTGCCCTGTAGTAAACTACCAGTAGTAACTTTAATGTTATCTTATGGTTTAGTGTTATATTGCCCTGTAGTAGACTACCAGTAGTAGTTAATGTTATCTTATGGTTTAGTGTTATATTGCCCTGTAGTAGACTACCAGTAGTAGTTAATGTTATCTTATGGTTTAGTGTTATATTGCCCTGTAGTAGACTACCAGTAGTAGTTTTAATGTTATCTTAGTAGATTTTATGGCCAGTAACCACGTTTCCATCCACAGTTTTTATGCAGTAAAGTCATACCATATAAACAAATACAATCATGACAGTTGTGATGGAAACAGGAAGTTCCAGGACAATTTTATAAATGCTTACAGATAATTTGTTCATTCAACATGATGGGATCTTTTTGTATCGGTAAAATGTATTATGTGTGAAACGGCGGTGGAAACGCCTTTATGCGCAAATACTAATATAATAACCATCATATCGAAGCAAATTTGGGAGTCACACGATGATATGGGTGTGCAGTCCTCCGACTAGGACTGGGGAAACCATGCAGATTAAATAAATGATGAACTTCACAGGGTGTTGAAAGTGCACACTATGAGTTTGATGCTGCTTTCCAATCAATGTCAAGATCTAGTGACATGATGATCGACTGCCGTTTGACAAATACTGATATTATCGCTCTTATCAGCTAGAGACCAGACTAGGCACATTGCCTATTTTACGCAACAGTTTTTTTGGGACAAAACACACAAAACTAAAATCGGTAGAGTTGGAAACACATTGAACTTTAGATTTTTATTCTGTACATGACCGCAACAAGTCCGTTTGGTGGAAACACACCACTGATGGGAAAATTCACTTTTTCTTTATGCGGATTCTAGAAAATTCCCATGAAAATCTGTCGCCAATCGGATGGAAACCTAGTTAGTGTCATTGATAAAACGCTCCAGTAAAATGTCATGGTGTATTTAACACGCAGGTAGTTGACCTCTCTCTGTGTGTCTGTGTGTATAAAACTCACCTTTCTGAGACAGGTAGTTGACCTGGTGTCTCCTGGTGTGTTTCTCCTGTAGCTCCTGGAGGAAGCTGGATCCAGTATTACTGCGGCAGAACAGCTCAGAGCTGGACGCCTCGGTGCTGCTATCCGGGCTGTCGACACTGAGCCGGGCGCTGCTGTAGGTATCATAAAGCTCCACCAACAGACAGTCCACTATGGAGGAGCGGGGGGCTCGGACATCCTCGCCCTGGAGGTCGCCAAGGGTCACACGATCACCGGTTCCAGACCCCAGGCCGTTCTGGGGATGCAGACTCGGGGATGACGATGATGTGTCGCTGGAGCAGTCTCTCGGTCTCTCTGAGACAGAGCCGGTGTTGTCGTGGCCTGAAGTGGAACGACAACCAGGTCTAGTCCACTGCTGAAACGCCGAGAAGCCGTCTGAGAGTGACGCACCTGTATCGGAGTTGATGAACACTCCGCTTTCCCCCTCCGAACAGATGTCGCCGTCACAGATGTCTATTTCTAAAAGTTCCGCCACGTTCCCAACCTGGGACGACATTTCAACACGCTGATCCCGTTCGCTACCGTTGTTCTTGCGCTTCTCAAGTTGCCATCTCTCCAAACATGAACGTTTCATGCGAACAGGTGCAACTGCTTTCTTAATTCAATACACGTCTTGAAGAGGAAGTGAGTTCCGGGTGCATTCCATTCCTCTCCTCGGGAGGTAGGGCTGTGCTCCCGAGCTACTAGTTTCCTTCCTGAAAGTTCGTAGCGCAAATCTGCCGCCCCTCCGGAGTGAATAGTCTAGTCCAGCCCACTGGAAACGTCTTCTGTCCATGCTATCCGGGATCCTTGGGACGTCCCCCTATTGAATTTGACATTTAAAATGGTTAGGGTGAGGGTAGGAGTTATAGGACTGATCAAACTTATCTTGCCGCACCGCCAAATGTTTCCAGTGCTGCCGCGCTCCTCCAGATCAAGACACACCTGATAATTCAGAGAGGAGCCAAACAGTGACCTGTCATCTCAGCAGAGCGGTGTAGTGGGGAGAGTTTACAATTTACAGCGAATAAACGTTTATTGATGAGGATTTAGAGGATTCTTTAGGCCTAATTCCTCATGTTAGAATCAAGTAAAAACATGGCATTAAGAAAATACCTTTATCAATCTGCTTTCTCCCTGTTTTGTATCCCTGTGATATAGTCAACTGTTTAAACGGTATAGTTTCATTACTATAGCTAGGTTTTCATCCCATTGGCGATAGATTTTCATGTGAATATTCATAAATCCGGATGATAAGCGCTTTTCCCCACCAGTGTGGGTAGGCTATCTACATGACGAGATTATTATGGATCAGAGCGAGAGTTTTATTTGTCAAACGGAAGTCAAGCATTGATCATCATGTCACCAGAATAAGATCCTGGATATTTATTCGAAAGTAGCATCAAACTCATCACCACGCACCTTCACCACCCTGTGAAGTTCATCATATAATTAATTTCACCTGTAGCCTAATAAACTGCATGGTTTCCCGAGTCATAGTGGGAGATGATGTAGTGGGAGACATCATATCATCGCATGACTCCAAGTTTACTTTGATACCTGGGATAGGATAAAGTAATCCTTCTACCCCCCCCCCCCCCCCCTTACCCCACCCCAAAGAAAGAAAGAAAAAAAACATATTGTAGAGTGGTTGTCCCACTGGCTATAAGGTGAATGCACTAATTTGTAAGTCGCTCTGGATAAGAGCGTCTGCTAAATGACGTTAATGTAAATGTAAATGATACAGTATGATGGATATTATGTCAATATTATTTGAACATAAAGGCGTTTCCACCGCCATTTCTCGCATAATTAATTTTACCAACACAAAAAGATTCCACCATGTTGAACGAACAAATTATCCGTCAGCATTTATACAATTGTACCGAAACTTCCTGTTTCCATCACAGTTGTCATGATTTAAAAAAATATATGATATGACTTTACTCGCATAAAAACTGTAGATGGAAACGTGGTTTGTGACACTAAAATATTGAACTATCCAGTCCAAATAAGGTACATTTTATAGGCCTACCTCAATGTAGCCTACACAATAGACCTATCAACAAGTTCCAATAAAACAATTATTTTAGCATTGACATGTTTATTTTTTAATTATTAACAACAAATCAATACAAAAAGGACATGGGGGGAACACAAGTATATATAAAGAATATGTAAAGGACCAGTGGGCTAGGGGGGACAATATCACATTACACAGGGACAAAGGACCAGTGGGCTAGGGGGAACAATATCACATTACACAGGGACAAAGGACCAGTGGGCTAGGGGGAACAATATCACATTACACAGGGACAAAGGACCAGTGGGCTAGGGGGAACAATATCACATTACACAGGGACAAAGGACCAGTGGGCTAGGGGGGACAATATCACATTACACAGGGACAAAGGACCAGTGGGCTAGGGGGAACAATATCACATTACACAGGGACAAAGGACCAGTGGGCTAGGGGGGACAATATCACATTACACAGGGACAAAGGACCAGTGGGCTAGGGGGAACAATATCACATTACACAGGGACAAAGGACCAGTGGGCTAGGGGGAACAATATCACATTACACAGGGACAAAGGACCAGTGGGCTAGGGGGAACAATATCACATTACACAGGGACAAAGGACCAGTGGGCTAGGGGGAACAATATCACATTACACAGGGACAAAGGACCAGTGGGCTAGGGGGGAACAATATCACATTACACAGGGACAAAGGACCAGTGGGCTAGAGGGGACAATATCACATTACACAGGGACAAAGGACCAGTGGGCTAGGGGGACAATATCACATTACACAGGGACAAAGGACCAGTGGGCTAGGGGGGAACAATATCACATTACACAGGGACAAAGGACCAGTGGGCTAGGGGGGACAATATCACATTACACAGGGACAAAGGACCAGTGGGCTAGGGGGGACAATATCACATTACACAGGGACAAAGGACCAGTGGGCTAGAGGGGACAATATCACATTACACAGGGACAAAGGACAAGTGGGCTAGGGGGGACAATATCACATTACACAGGGACAAAGGACCAGTGGGCTAGGGGGGACAATATCACATTACACAGGGACAAAGGACCAGTGGGCTAGGGGGGACAATATCACATTACACAGGGACAAAGGACCAGTGGGCTAGAGGGGACAATATCACATTACACAGGGACAAAGGACCAGTGGGCTAGGGGGGACAATATCACATTACACAGGGACAAAGGACCAGTGGGCTAGGGGGAACAATATCACATTACACAGGGACAAAGGACCAGTGGGCTAGGGGGAACAATATCACATTACACAGGGACAAAGGACCAGTGGGCTAGGGGGAACAATATCACATTACACAGGGACAAAGGACCAGTGGGCTAGGGGGGACAATATCACATTACACAGGGACAAAGGACCAGTGGCTAGGGGGAACAATATCACATTACACAGGGACCTTAAGGGTCATACACGCATTTATAATTCTAACAGATTTTTTGTTGGTAGAGTATTTAATTGTCTTAAAATATAGTTCAATTTATTTTTGTAAGGTAAGAAAATGTGGTGTTTTGTTTGTACATTTACATTTGTCAATATGAAATTTGGCCAAAATAATAATTAAATTAATGATATAAAATTGTTTCAAATTATTTCTATAGTAGGTAAAGAATCCAAGCAGTACATCTCTCCATAATAGTGGAAAATCTTCATAAATGTGTTCAATTATAAATCTACTGATGTCTTGCCACAGATTCCTTACATGAATACAATGCCATAAAAGATGCAACACCGTTTCTGGGTGGTCATTACAAAAGGTACAATTTGAATGTATGTTTTTCTTAAACTTCTTCATAGAGCGGTTGGCAGGATAATATTTATGAATAATTTAAAAAGAAACTTCCTTAATTGTGTTAATAAGTAGGTTTGTGTGTGGCAACATCCAAACTTTTTTCCCAACAGATATTATAAATAAAACCATTATAATAAGGCATGACGTAAGGTATAGATACAACAGCCTGCTGAAACAAGGCTCGTATTGCTCTATTGTTGTTGAATGGTCAAAATAAAAACTACTCTTTCCTACTGATGAGTCGACAGGGTTCATCGGAGGTATGTTCTGAGGGTCTTGACACCTTCCTGAATAATAAAGCAACACCTGAGGGAATGGCGTCTAGAACAATCGCAAAATCTTTAGGTGTTACAGGGATCTTGTAAAGGGATAAGAATTCCTTCTAATTAAGTAAAAGACCCTCTGCATTTACAAGTTGCCTCACCAATAGGATATTATTTCGGAACCAATATCTAAAAACAAAGTATTTTTATACAATTTGTCTAGATTATTCCATATATAATATTTCTACATTTTTAGTCATTTAGCAGACGCTCTTATCCAGAGCCACTTACAGTTTTAGTGAGTGCACACATTTTCATACTGGCCCCCCGTGGGAAACGAACCCAACACCCTGGCGTTGCAAGCGCCACGCTCTACCAACTGAGCTACACGGGACTAACAGCTGTGTGGAGAAAAATTAGGCTTATAAATGAAAGACCATGATAAGAAAACCTGCCGATCGCATTGACATGTTCAATTCAACGTTTTCCACATTCTGACGTCCTACCCCAAGTAGTTCGGGTGCACAGCGCACATGGTAGATCATCTGATCCGAGCTTCCGTTGTCAAGCAGCACTATTCTCCTTCAAAATAAAAGTCACACAATGACGATCGTAAAAAAATTATACAAATAGTCGAAATGTGTTACATTTTATTAGGAAATGTTAGCAGACTTAGAATGTAGTTAAACAATATCAAAAAAGTTAAATAGACAATAGCCTTAATAGCACACATAATATTATAGCATTAACAATATTGACAATAGCGTTGACACTTCAGTCTCCTTTTAACCTCATTTAACACCTGGTTTACTTAAAAGGCACATCTCAAAAGGGGTCCAGGTAAGTCAGCCCTGTAATACAGCCCTATAGATATAGATCTCCTAGCCCACCTCTTTCAGGTAATACATTCAATTCAGTATTAGCCTTATATTGAGCTAATTAATGATGGGTTATGGATAATAAGCTTCTAACTTATAGCCTCTGTCTCTTGGCCAATACGCACGCACCTGGGCTCCGCTGGCCTCTTTCCTTAAGAAACGCTCCTTAGCTCTTGGAGTCCCACGCAGGACAAGATACACTAGAATAGCTTGCTGGGCATTATATTTTTTTAGCATTTCTTACACCAATAGACTGTTCGAAGAGGGACGCAAGCTCTTTTTTTTGCTGAATGCTAATTGCAGCAGCCAATAGAACTTGAAAGAAGAGCGAACGTGCGATGGTGGAAGGCTATAGCAGTTATTTATTCAGACCCGTAACCACTGAATCCTCATGAAGAGAAGTGAAAGCCTTCCGCATCTCATTCTAGTCCTGTATTATTCAAGGATGTCATTAGAATGATGAAGATAAGGACAATGAAACATATTTAATTTAACTGTTGAAAGCGAGGAAGGAATGAAGCAACAATAGAGAGAGAGAGAGGAGGTAGGCTAATAACATTAGGGGAAATATTATGAAAGGTATATATGCATCAGCCTACTAATAATACATTATAGGCTATTTAAAAATGTAAATCAATTCGCTAGCCTATACTTGTAACTTTGTAGTCCCCGTGTAGGCCCCGTGTAGCTCAGTTGCTCAGTTGGTAGAGCATGGCGCTTGCAACGCCAGGGTTGTGGGTTCGATTCCCACGGGGGGCCAGTATGAAAAATGTATGCACTCACTAACTGTAAGTGGCTCTGGATAAGAGCGTCTGCTAAATGACGTAAATATAAATGTAGTCTGTATGTGCTGCACCAGAATCACATGTTCTCTTCCACTCCATCAAGGTTTGAACGATGTGTGTAATTCCAGTCCGTATAATAGTACAATATAATACAGTATAGGAGTACAGTATAATACAATGTAATACAGTTCACACTCGAAAATATTAGCCTACTGGAGCTACAGTAGTTTCATTTATTTACCTAAGAAAGCGTATAGCTAGCTACATCTATGGGCTTTATATAGCTAGCTACATCTACAGGCTTTATATAGCTAGCTACATCTATGGGCTTTATATAGCTAGCTACATCTATGGGCTTTATATAGCTAGCTACATCTATGGGCTTTATATAGCTAGCTACATCTATGGGCTTTATATAGCTAGCTACATCTATGGGCTTTATATAGCTAGCTACACCTATGGGCTTTTTATAGCTAGCTACATCTATGGGCTTTATATAGCTAGCTACATCTATGGGCTTTATATAGCTAGCTGCATCTATGGGCTTTATATAGCTAGCTACATCTATGGGCTTTATATAGCTAGCTACATCTATGGGCTTTATATAGCGAGCTACATCTATGGGCTTTATATAGCTAGCTACATCTATGGGCTTTATAAAGCTAGCTGCATCTATGGCCTTTATATAGCTAGCTACATCTATGGGCTTTATATAGCTAGCTACATCTATGGGCTTTATATAGCTAGCTACATCTATGGGCTTTATATAGCTAGCTACATCTATGGGCTTTATATAGCTAGCTACATCTATGGGCTTTATATAGCTAGCTACATCTATGGGCTTTATATAGCGAGCTAAATCTATGGGCTGTATATAGCTAGCTAGCTACATCTATGGGCTTTATATAGCTAGCTACATCTATGGGCTTTATATAGCATACTACATCTATGGGCTTTATATAGCTAGCTACATCTATGGGCTTTATATAGCTAGCTACATCTATGGGCTTTATATAGCGAGCCACATCTATGGGCTTTATATAGCTAGCTACATCTATGGGCTTTATATAGCGAGCTACATCTATGGGCTTTATATAGCTAGCTAGCTACATCTATGAGCTTTATATAGCTAGCTACATCTATGGGCTTTATATAGCTAGCTACATCTATGGGCTTTATATAGCTAGCTACATCTATGGGCTTTATATAGCTAGCTACATCTACGGGCTTTATATAGCTAGCTACATCTACGGGCTTTATATAGCTAGCTACATCTATGGGTTTTATATAGAGAGCTACATCTACGGACTTTATATAGCTAGCTACATCTATGGGCTTTATATAGCTAGCTACATCTATGGGCTTTATATAGCTAGCTACATCTATGGGCTTTATATAGCTAGCTACATCTACGGGCATTATATAGCTAGCTACATCTATGGGCTTTATATAGCGAGCTACATCTACGGGCTTTATATAGCTAGCTACATCTATGGGCTTTATATAGCTAGCTACATCTATGGGCTTTATATAGCTAGCTACATCTACAGGCTTTATATAGCTAGCTACATCTATGGGCTTTATATAGCGAGCTACATCTATGGGCTTTATATAGCTAGCTAGCTACATCTATGAGCTTTATATAGCTAGCTACATCTATGGGCTTTATATAGCTAGCTACATCTATGGGCTTTATATAGCTAGCTACATCTATGGGCTTTATATAGCTAGCTACATCTACGGGCTTTATATAGCTAGCTACATCTACGGGCTTTATATAGCTAGCTACATCTATGGGTTTTATATAGAGAGCTACATCTATGGACTTTATATAGCTAGCTACATCTATGGGCTTTATATAGCTAGCTACATCTATGGGCTTTATATAGCTAGCTACATCTATGGGCTTTATATAGCTAGCTACATCTATGGGCTTTATATAGCTAGCTACATCTACGGGCATTATATAGCTAGCTACATCTATGGGCTTTATATAGCGAGCTACATCTACGGGCTTTATATAGCTAGCTACATCTATGGGCTTTATATAGCTAGCTACATCTATGGGCTTTATATAGCTAGCTACATCTACAGGCTTTATATAGCTAGCTACATCTATGGGCTTTATATAGCTAGCTACATCTATGGGCTTTATATAGCTAGCTACATCTACGGGCTTTATATAGCTAGCTACATCTACGGGCTTTATATAGCTAGCTACATCTATGGGTTTTATATAGAGAGCTACATCTACGGACTTTATATAGCGAGCTACATCTATGGGCTTTATATAGCTAGCTACATCTATGGGCTTTATATAGCTAGCTACATCTATGGGCTTTATATAGCTAGCTACATCTACGGGCATTATATAGCTAGCTACATCTATGGGCTTTATATAGCGAGCTACATCTACGGGCTTTATATAGCTAGCTACATCTATGGGCTTTATATAGCTAGCTACATCTATGGGCTTTATATAGCTAGCTACATCTACAGGCTTTATATAGCTAGCTACATCTATGGGCTTTATATAGCTAGCTACATCTATGGGTTTTATATAGCGAGCTACATCTATGGGCTTTATATAGCTAGCTACATCTATGGGCTTTATATAGCGAGCTACATCTATGGGCTTTATATAGCTAGCTACATCTATGGGCTTTATATAGCGAGCTACATCTATGGGCTTTATATAGCTAGCTACATCTATG
The DNA here is from genome assembly GCA_031479575.1 of Coregonus ussuriensis. Lineage (NCBI taxonomy): Eukaryota > Metazoa > Chordata > Actinopteri > Salmoniformes > Salmonidae > Coregonus > Coregonus ussuriensis. The sequence goes on along the minus strand of CM062500.1, from coordinate 4,380,675 downwards.
GGCTTTATATAGCTAGCTACATCTATGGGCTTTATATAGCTAGCTACATCTATGGGCTTTATATAGCTAGCTACATCTATGGGCTTTATATAGCGAGCTACATCTATGGGCTTTATATAGCTAGCTACATCTATGGGCTTTATATAGCTAGCTACATCTATGGGCTTTATATAGCTAGCTACATCTACGGGCATTATATAGCTAGCTACATCTATGGGCTTTATATAGCGAGCTACATCTACGGGCTTTATATAGCTAGCTACATCTATGGGCTTTATATAGCTAGCTACATCTATGGGCTTTATATAGCTAGCTACATCTACAGGCTTTATATAGCTAGCTACATCTATGGGCTTTATATAGCTAGCTACATCTATGGGTTTTATATAGCGAGCTACATCTATGGGCTTTATATAGCTAGCTACATCTATGGGCTTTATATAGCGAGCTACATCTATGGGCTTTATATAGCTAGCTACATCTATGGGCTTTATATAGCGAGCTACATCTATGGGCTTTATATAGCTAGCTACATCTATGGGCTTTATATAGCTAGCTACATCTATGGGCTTTATATAGCTAGCTACATCTATGGGCTTTATATAGCTAGCTACATCTATGGGCTTTATATAGCGAGCTACATCTATGGGCTTTATATAGCGAGCTACATCTATGGGCTTTATATAGCTAGCTACATCTATGGGCTTTATATAGCTAGCTACATCTATGGGCTTTATATAGCTAGCTACATCTATGGGTTTTATATAGCGAGCTACATCTATGGGCTTTATATAGCGAGCTACATCTATGGGCTTTATATAGCTAGCTACATCTATGGGCTTTTATGTTTTTCTGTCATGCCTAATGTGCAGTTGCCCATATATGTATTGGATAACAGCACAATAATTTGGGCTTTTTGTGGCTTGGGTTTGGGCTCATTAAATGTCATTAATGTAGGGCTAAATAATCAAATGTATTTAATATATGGCTCATCAGGCTCAGGTAGCATCAGGTTTTAATTTTCATACTGATCAAAGCTCTAATCAAATCCAGACATATTTATATGCTTTATAATGCTTTTGAATGACACTTCTGCTTTGGCGGGAAATACCGGGTTACCCAGCGAGAAAAGTTATTTCTTCTCAGGATGGAACATTTGTAAAATACCGGGAAAAAATTCAACTCTAATTTACACGGATATGATTGAAGCCTGGGCTATATTAGGCTACATAATTAATTGTTGTTTGAAACCCCAGCAGTTTTTGCCAAGCATGCTGTTGGAATTGTTGATTTAAATGTGTAAAAGGCCTTTTCTAACCATCAATATGAGGATGTAGCTAATTAGAGGGGAAAGGGGATACCTAATCAGTTGAACAACTGAATGCGTTCAACTAAAATGTGTCTTCCGCAATTAACCGCAACCTCCGCAAGGCACCTTGTCCTAGAGATATTTACACGGTTATCAAAACAGCCCTTATTTTAAGGGTTTCTAAAATCCCCTATGGGAAAAAAAAATGATTAGAACCATTTCCTTGTTTGACCACTAGGGTTTATGGGTAATATGACTCATACTGTGGTACTCTATTTCGTTGCATTCCATGTCTGAAATGTGCTGTATAAATAAAACCTGATTTGATTTGACTCTTATTCTGAAGGAGTGTAAAAATCCGTGTCCTGACTTATTCTCGCCTGCTTTACAGGGGTGTCATTCTAATCCCTTTACAGGAACATTTTCCTAACTACGGTTCACGTTTTTAGCAATTTAGGAATCGCAGCGAGGAGACGCAGTCTGGACTGTTTTTAATTTCACAGTGAAAATGGCCTCGGTCCGGTTAAGTCTGCCAACGTTATTTAATTTACTCGTAATCTGCGTCACTTTGCTATTGAATAACCGATGTTGTGTTGTTGCCAAGTGGTATCACAGACCCAACATTGTTTTGATCCTCACCGATGACCTGGACGTCGCTATTGGGGGCATGGTAAATGAGTTTACAACATTAGTTGAATCTATTGGTGGTATATTGGAAGAACTAACGTTAAGTTGGACTGCTGTGGGCTGATGCGCGCAGTGTTTACATGTAGCTAACGTTAGCCAGATAGCCTAGCCATCCCATATAGGCCAGCTATGTTGAGGGTGTGTTGATCATGACCTGCTCGGTTATCTACCCCCTCAGGCCTGCCGAGCCTAATCATGTCCCTGATCTCATCAGCCTACAGAACAATCACATCATGACTGTATGTGTCAGAGGAGGAGTGCTGCTGGTATAGGACCAGTTTAGTTTTTTCTCTCCATAATTAATAAGATTACATGGAGAGGGGGGGGGGGACCTGATCCTTGATCAGGCAATCCTACTCTGAGACTCTTGATACATACGGTTCCAGCGCTACAGCAGATGACCAGGCCCTTCATAAACACGGGATTAGTTCCTCCTCTCTAAACCAGCCTAAATCCCAAGTCAAACATCCATTGTTTTCAGTTCGTTCTGTTCTCACCCTATTCTGTAGCAGGGGCCTGCTCTCACAGTCCAGGTATTTGGCAGCCAGTCTCTCTCCTCACCGGAACTAGTCCAGAGTGTTGAGTAGGTCTACTAGAAGTCTGGCCAGGAGAATCTTATGATCCTGTTTGATGTAATTCAGCTACATTTTCTCACTTTATTATTATTGTAAAGTTTAGAACAGGCAGATGTTTATGAGGATGACAGAGCAGTGTGAAATACGTTCCCTGAACAGGTTTGTCTGTGAGCTGAGGTTTCAGAATGGGACGTCATTCTAACCCCTGTATTGTGTTTCTTCAGACCCCACTGAACAAGACCAGGAAGCTGATTGGTGATGCAGGGATCTCCTTCACCAACGCTGTGAGTATCCCGTTCAGAGTTAAGGGGTTAGGGTTGGTCTCCAACGCTGTGAGTATCCTGTTCAGAGTTAAGGGGTTAGGGTTGGTCTCCAACGCTGTGAGTATCCTGGTCAGAGTTAAGGGGTTAGGGTTGGTCTCCAACGCTGTGAGTATCCTGGTCAGAGTTAAGGGGTTAGGGTTGGTCTCCAACGCTGTGAGTGTCCTGGTCAGAGTTAAGGGGTTAGGGTTGGTCTCCAACGCTGTGAGTGTCCTGGTCAGAGTTAAGGGGTTAGGGTTGGTCTCCAACGCTGTGAGTATCCTGGTCAGAGTTAAGGGGTTAGGGTTGGTCTCCAACGCTGTTGAGTATCCTGGTCAGAGTTAAGGGGTTAGGGTTGGTCTCCAACGCTGTTGAGTATCCTGGTCAGAGTTAAGGGGTTAGGGTTGGTCTCCAACGCTGTTGAGTATCCTGGTCAGAGTTAAGGGGTTAGGGTTGGTCTCCAACGCTGTGAGTATCCTGGTCAGAGTTAAGGGGTTAGGGTTGGTCTCCAACGCTGTGAGTATCCTGGTCAGAGTTAAGGGGTTAGGGTTGGTCTCCAACGCTGTTGAGTATCCTGGTCAGAGTTAAGGGGTTAGGGTTGGTCTCCAACGCTGTTGAGTATCCTGGTCAAGTTTCAAGTTGTATTAGCCGTATGTACGGGATACGCATGGTGTACATGGTCCAACGAAATGCTTACTGGCAGGTTCCTTCTGGAGGAGATGAATGCATGTCTGAGGGTTTCAGCAGCAGAACTGGAGAGGGAGGGTCTGACTTTGACAGTGTTGTGGAGGTGGAAGAATGAGGACTTGACTGTCTGTCTTATGCGGTGGTCAAAGGAGACACTAAGGTTGCATTGCATGGAGGGAGAGACAGTGGTGTCGTCAATGGTGAGGTTGCCAGGTTTGGTGAGGTTGCCAGGTTTGGTGAGGTTGCCAGGTTTGGTGAGGTTGCCAGGTTTGGTGAGGTTGCCAGGTTTGGTGAGGTTGCCAGGTTTGGTGAGGTTGCCAGGGTTGGTGAGGTTGCCAGGGTTGGTGAGGTTGCCAGGTTTGGTGAGGTTGCCAGGTTTGGTGAGGTTGCCAGGTTTGGTGAGGTTGCCAGGTTTGGTGAGGGTGGACTTGGTGCCTATGAGGAGGACTTGTGTTGTTTTATCACTGTTGAGGTTGAGAAAGTTTTGTTTCATCCATGTTTTATTGTAGAGAGGCAGGATTCAGCGTGGGTCAGAGGTGGGTTGAGGAGGGATTCGGAGCTGAGGGAGATCTGGGTTTGGTGCTGAGGTAGATCTGGGTTTGGTGCTGAGGGAGATCTGGGTTTGGTGCTGAGGGAGATCTGGGTTTGGTGCTGAGGTAGATCTGGGTTTGGTGCTGAGGGAGATCTGGGTTTGGTGCTGAGGTAGATCTGGGTTTGGTGCTGAGGGAGATCTGGGTTTGGTGCTGAGGTAGATCTGGGTTTGGTGCTGAGGGAGATCTGGGTTTGGTGCTGAGGTAGATCTGGGTTTGGTGCTGAGGGAGATCTGGGTTTGGTGCTGAGGGAGATCTGGGTTTGGTGCTGAGGGAGATCTGGGTTTGGTGCTGAGGTAGATCTGGGTTTGGTGCTGAGGGAGATCTGGGTTTGGTGCTGAGGTAGATCTGGGTTTGGTGCTGAGGGAGATCTGGGTTTGGTGCTGAGGGAGATCTGGGTTTGGTGCTGAGGGAGATCTGGGTTTGGTGCTGAGGGAGATCTGGGTTTGGTGCTGAGGGAGATCTGGGTTTGGTGCTGAGGGAGATCTGGGTTTGGTGCTGAGGGAGATCTGGGTTTGGTGCTGAGGGAGATCTGGGTTTGGTGCTGAGGGAGATCTGGGTTTGGTGCTGAGGGAGATCTGGGTTTGGTGCTGAGGGAGATCTGGGTTTGGTGCTGAGGGAGATCTGGGTTTGGTGCTGAGGGAGATCTGGGTTTGGTGCTGAGGGAGATCTGGGTTTGGTGCTGAGGGAGATCTGGGTTTGGTGCTGAGGGAGATCTGGGTTTGGTGCTGAGGGAGATCTGGGTTTGGTGCTGAGGGAGATCTGGGTTTGGTGCTGAGGGAGATCTGGGTTTGGTGCTGAGGGAGATCTGGGTTTGGTGCTGAGGGAGATCTGGGTTTGGTGCTGAGGGAGATCTGGGTTTGGTGCTGAGGGAGATCTGGGTTTGGTGCTGAGGGAGATCTGGGTTTGGTGCTGAGGTAGATCTGGGTTTGGTGCTGAGGGAGATCTGGGTTTGGTGCTGAGGGAGATCTGGGTTTGGTGCTGAGGGAGATCTGGGTTTGGTGCTGAGGGAGATCTGGGTTTGGTGCTGAGGGAGATCTGGGTTTGGTGCTGAGGGAGATCTGGGTTTGGTGCTGAGGGAGATCTGGGTTTGGTGCTGAGGGAGATCTGGGTTTGGTGCTGAGGTAGATCTGGGTTTGGTGCTGAGGGAGATCTGGGTTTGGTGCTGAGGGAGATCTGGGTTTGGTGCTGAGGGAGATCTGGGTTTGGTGCTGAGGGAGATCTGGGTTTGGTGCTGAGGGAGATCTGGGTTTGGTGCTGAGGGAGATCTGGGTTTGGTGCTGAGGGAGATCTGGGTTTGGTGCTGAGGGAGATCTGGGTTTGGTGCTGAGGGAGATCTGGGTTTGGTGCTGAGGGAGATCTGGGTTTGGTGCTGAGGGAGATCTGGGTTTGGTGCTGAGGGAGATCTGGGTTTGGTGCTGAGGGAGATCTGGGTTTGGTGCTGAGGGAGATCTGGGTTTGGTGCTGAGGGAGATCTGGGTTTGGTGCTGAGGGAGATCTGGGTTTGGTGCTGAGGGAGATCTGGGTTTGGTGCTGAGGGAGATCTGGGTTTGGTGCTGAGGGAGATCTGGGTTTGGTGCTGAGGGAGATCTGGGTTTGGTGCTGAGGGAGATCTGGGTTTGGTGCTGAGGGAGATCTGGGTTTGGTGCTGAGGGAGATCTGGGTTTGGTGCTGAGGGAGATCTGGGTTTGGTGCTGAGGGAGATCTGGGTTTGGTGCTGAGGGAGATCTGGGTTTGGTGCTGAGGGAGATCTGGGTTTGGTGCTGAGGGAGATCTGGGTTTGGTGCTGAGGGAGATCTGGGTTTGGTGCTGAGGGAGATCTGGGTTTGGTGCTGAGGGAGATCTGGGTTTGGTGCTGAGGGAGATCTGGGTTTGGTGCTGAGGGAGATCTGGGTTTGGTGCTGAGGGAGATCTGGGTTTGGTGCTGAGGGAGATCTGGGTTTGGTGCTGAGGGAGATCTGGGTTTGGTGCTGAGGGAGATCTGGGTTTGGTGCTGAGGGAGATCTGGGTTTGGTGCTGAGGGAGATCTGGGTTTGGTGCTGAGGGAGATCTGGGTTTGGTGCTGAGGGAGATCTGGGTTTGGTGCTGAGGGAGATCTGGGTTTGGTGCTGAGGGAGATCTGGGTTTGGTGCTGAGGGAGATCTGGGTTTGGTGCTGAGGGAGATCTGGGTTTGGTGCTGAGGGAGATCTGGGTTTGGTGCTGAGGGAGATCTGGGTTTGGTGCTGAGGGAGATCTGGGTTTGGTGCTGAGGGAGATCTGGGTTTGGTGCTGAGGGAGATCTGGGTTTGGTGCTGAGGGAGATCTGGGTTTGGTGCTGAGGGAGATCTGGGTTTGGTGCTGAGGGAGATCTGGGTTTGGTGCTGAGGGAGATCTGGGTTTGGTGCTGAGGGAGATCTGGGTTTGGTGCTGAGGGAGATCTGGGTTTGGTGCTGAGGGAGATCTGGGTTTGGTGCTGAGGGAGATCTGGGTTTGGTGCTGAGGGAGATCTGGGTTTGGTGCTGAGGGAGATCTGGGTTTGGTGCTGAGGGAGATCTGGGTTTGGTGCTGAGGGAGATCTGGGTTTGGTGCTGAGGGAGATCTGGGTTTGGTGCTGAGGGAGATCTGGGTTTGGTGCTGAGGGAGATCTGGGTTTGGTGCTGAGGGAGATCTGGGTTTGGTGCTGAGGGAGATCTGGGTTTGGTGCTGAGGGAGATCTGGGTTTGGTGCTGAGGGAGATCTGGGTTTGGTGCTGAGGGAGATCTGGGTTTGGTGCTGAGGGAGATCTGGGTTTGGTGCTGAGGGAGATCTGGGTTTGGTGCTGAGGGAGATCTGGGTTTGGTGCTGAGGGAGATCTGGGTTTGGTGCTGAGGGAGATCTGGGTTTGGTGCTGAGGGAGATCTGGGTTTGGTGCTGAGGGAGATCTGGGTTTGGTGCTGAGGGAGATCTGGGTTTGGTGCTGAGGGAGATCTGGGTTTGGTGCTGAGGGAGATCTGGGTTTGGTGCTGAGGGAGATCTGGGTTTGGTGCTGAGGGAGATCTGGGTTTGGTGCTGAGGGAGATCTGGGTTTGGTGCTGAGGGAGATCTGGGTTTGGTGCTGAGGGAGATCTGGGTTTGGTGCTGAGGGAGATCTGGGTTTGGTGCTGAGGGAGATCTGGGTTTGGTGCTGAGGGAGATCTGGGTTTGGTGCTGAGGGAGATCTGGGTTTGGTGCTGAGGGAGATCTGGGTTTGGTGCTGAGGGAGATCTGGGTTTGGTGCTGAGGGAGATCTGGGTTTGGTGCTGAGGGAGATCTGGGTTTGGTGCTGAGGGAGATCTGGGTTTGGTGCTGAGGGAGATCTGGGTTTGGTGCTGAGGGAGATCTGGGTTTGGTGCTGAGGGAGATCTGGGTTTGGTGCTGAGGGAGATCTGGGTTTGGTGCTGAGGGAGATCTGGGTTTGGTGCCGAGGGAGATCTGGGTTTGGTGCCGAGGGAGATCTGGGTTTGGTGCCGAGGGAGATCTGGGTTTGGTGCCGAGGGAGATCTGGGTTTGGTGCCGAGGGAGATCTGGGTTTGGTGCCGAGGGAGATCTGGGTTTGGTGCCGAGGGAGATCTGGGTTTGGTGCCGAGGGAGATCTGGGTTTGGTGCCGAGGGAGATCTGGGTTTGGTGCCGAGGGAGATCTGGGTTTGGTGCTGAGGGAGATCTGGGTTTGGTGCTGAGGGAGATCTGGGTTTGGTGCTGAGGGAGATCTGGGTTTGGTGCTGAGGGAGATCTGGGTTTGGTGCTGAGGGAGATCTGGGTTTGGTGCTGAGGGAGATCTGGGTTTGGTGCTGAGGGAGATCTGGGTTTGGTGCTGAGGGAGATCTGGGTTTGGTGCTGAGGGAGATCTGGGTTTGGTGCTGAGGGAGATCTGGGTTTGGTGCTGAGGGAGATCTGGGTTTGGTGCTGAGGGAGATCTGGGTTTGGTGCTGAGGGAGATCTGGGTTTGGTGCTGAGGGAGATCTGGGTTTGGTGCTGAGGGAGATCTGGGTTTGGTGCTGAGGGAGATCTGGGTTTGGTGCTGAGGGAGATCTGGGTTTGGTGCTGAGGGAGATCTGGGTTTGGTGCTGAGGGAGATCTGGGTTTGGTGCTGAGGGAGATCTGGGTTTGGTGCTGAGGGAGATCTGGGTTTGGTGCTGAGGGAGATCTGGGTTTGGTGCTGAGGGAGATCTGGGTTTGGTGCTGAGGGAGATCTGGGTTTGGTGCTGAGGGAGATCTGGGTTTGGTGCTGAGGGAGATCTGGGTTTGGTGCTGAGGGAGATCTGGGTTTGGTGCTGAGGGAGATCTGGGTTTGGTGCTGAGGGAGATCTGGGTTTGGTGCTGAGGGAGATCTGGGTTTGGTGCTGAGGGAGATCTGGGTTTGGTGCTGAGGGAGATCTGGGTTTGGTGCTGAGGGAGATCTGGGTTTGGTGCTGAGGGAGATCTGGGTTTGGTGCTGAGGGAGATCTGGGTTTGGTGCTGAGGGAGATCTGGGTTTGGTGCTGAGGGAGATCTGGGTTTGGTGCTGAGGGAGATCTGGGTTTGGTGCTGAGGGAGATCTGGGTTTGGTGCTGAGGGAGATCTGGGTTTGGTGCTGAGGGAGATCTGGGTTTGGTGCTGAGGGAGATCTGGGTTTGGTGCTGAGGGAGATCTGGGTTTGGTGCTGAGGGAGATCTGGGTTTGGTGCTGAGGGAGATCTGGGTTTGGTGCTGAGGGAGATCTGGGTTTGGTGCTGAGGGAGATCTGGGTTTGGTGCTGAGGGAGATCTGGGTTTGGTGCTGAGGGAGATCTGGGTTTGGTGCTGAGGGAGATCTGGGTTTGGTGCTGAGGGAGATCTGGGTTTGGTGCTGAGGGAGATCTGGGTTTGGTGCTGAGGGAGATCTGGGTTTGGTGCTGAGGGAGATCTGGGTTTGGTGCTGAGGGAGATCTGGGTTTGGTGCTGAGGGAGATCTGGGTTTGGTGCTGAGGGAGATCTGGGTTTGGTGCTGAGGGAGATCTGGGTTTGGTGCTGAGGGAGATCTGGGTTTGGTGCTGAGGGAGATCTGGGTTTGGTGCTGAGGGAGATCTGGGTTTGGTGCTGAGGGAGATCTGGGTTTGGTGCTGAGGTAGATCTGGGTTTGGTGCTGAGGTAGATCTGGGTTTGGTGCTGAGGGAGATCTGGGTTTGGTGCTGAGGGAGATCTGGGTTTGGTGCTGAGGGAGATCTGGGTTTGGTGCTGAGGGAGATCTGGGTTTGGTGCTGAGGGAGATCTGGGTTTGGTGCTGAGGGAGATCTGGGTTTGGTGCTGAGGGAGATCTGGGTTTGGTGCTGAGGGAGATCTGGGTTTGGTGCTGAGGGAGATCTGGGTTTGGTGCTGAGGGAGATCTGGGTTTGGTGCTGAGGGAGATCTGGGTTTGGTGCTGAGGGAGATCTGGGTTTGGTGCTGAGGGAGATCTGGGTTTGGTGCTGAGGGAGATCTGGGTTTGGTGCTGAGGGAGATCTGGGTTTGGTGCTGAGGGAGATCTGGGTTTGGTGCTGAGGGAGATCTGGGTTTGGTGCTGAGGGAGATCTGGGTTTGGTGCTGAGGGAGATCTGGGTTTGGTGCTGAGGTAGATCTGGGTTTGGTGCTGAGGGAGATCTGGGTTTGGTGCTGAGGTAGATCTGGGTTTGGTGCTGAGGTAGATCTGGGTTTGGTGCTGAGGGAGATCTGGGTTTGGTGCTGAGGGAGATCTGGGTTTGGTGCTGAGGGAGATCTGGGTTTGGTGCTGAGGGAGATCTGGGTTTGGTGCTGAGGGAGATCTGGGTTTGGTGCTGAGGGAGATCTGGGTTTGGTGCTGAGGGAGATCTGGGTTTGGTGCTGAGGGAGATCTGGGTTTGGTGCTGAGGGAGATCTGGGTTTGGTGCTGAGGGAGATCTGGGTTTGGTGCTGAGGGAGATCTGGGTTTGGTGCTGAGGGAGATCTGGGTTTGGTGCTGAGGTAGATCTGGGTTTGGTGCTGAGGGAGATCTGGGTTTGGTGCTGAGGGAGATCTGGGTTTGGTGCTGAGGGAGATCTGGGTTTGGTGCTGAGGGAGATCTGGGTTTGGTGCTGAGGTAGATCTGGGTTTGGTGCTGAGGTAGATCTGGGTTTGGTGCTGAGGTAGATCTGGGTTTGGTGCTGAGGTAGATCTGGGTTTGGTGCTGAGGTAGATCTGGGTTTGGTGCTGAGGTAGATCTGGGTTTGGTGCTGAGGTAGATCTGGGTGTCATCGGCATAGCAGTGGAAGTGAAGGTTGAAGTGACGGAGGATCTGAACAAGATGGAGGATGTAGATGATGAAGAGTAAGGGACCCAGCACAGAGCCCTGGGGGACACCCTGTAGACCTGGGGGACACCCTGTAGCCCTGGGGGACACCCTGTAGCCCTGGGGGACACCCTGTAGAACTGTAGCTGAGTCAGAGCCCTGGGGGACACCCTGTAGACCTGCAGCTGAGTCTGAGTCAGAGCCCTGGGGGACACCCTGTAGAACTGCAGCTGAGTCTGAGCCCTGGGGGACACCCTGTAGAACTGCAGCTGAGTCAGAGCCCTGGGGGACACCCTGTAGAACTGCAGCTGAGTCTGAGCCCTGGGGGACACCCTGTAGAACTGCAGCTGAGTCAGAGCCCTGGGGGACACCCTGTAGAACTGCAGCTGAGTCAGAGCCCTGGGGGACACCCTGTAGAACTGCAGCTGAGTCTGAGCCCTGGGGGACACCCTGTAGACCTGTAGCTGAGTCAGAGCCCTGGGGGACACCCTGTAGAACTGCAGCTGAGTCTGAGTCCTGGGGGACACCCTGTAGACCTGGGGGACACCCTGTAGCCCTGGGGGACACCCTGTAGACCTGCAGCTGAGTCTGAGTCCTGGGGGACACCCTGTAGACCTGGGGGACACCCTGTAGCCCTGGGGGACACCCTGTAGACCTGCAGCTGAGTCTGAGTCTGAGCCCTGGGGGACACCCTGTAGAACTGCAGCTGAGTCAGAGCCCTGGGGGACACCCTGTAGAACTGCAGCTGAGTCTGAGCCCTAGGGGACACCCTGTAGACCTGTAGCTGAGTCAGAGCCCTGGGGGACACCCTGTAGACCTGCAGCTGAGTCTGAGTCCTGGGGGACACCCTGTAGACCTGGGGGACACCCTGTAGCCCTGGGGGACACCCTGTAGAACTGTAGCTGAGTCAGAGCCCTGGGGGACACCCTGTAGAACTGCAGCTGAGTCTGAGTCCTGGGGGACACCCTGTAGAACTGCAGCTGAGTCTGAGCCCTGGGGGACACCCTGTAGACCTGTAGCTGAGTCAGAGCCCTGGGGGACACCCTGTAGACCTGCAGCTGAGTCTGAGTCCTGGGGGACACCCTGTAGACCTGGGGGACACCCTGTAGACCTGCAGCTGAGTCTGAGTCCTGGGGGACACCCTGTAGACCTGGGGGACACCCTGTAGCCCTGGGGGACACCCTGTAGAACTGCAGCTGAGTCTTAGTCCTGGGGGACACCCTGTAGACCTGGGGGACACCCTGTAGCCCTGGGGGACACCCTGTAGACCTGCAGCTGAGTCTGAGCCCTGGTGGACACCCTGTAGAACTGCAGCTGAGTCAGAGCCCTGGGGGACACCCTGTAGAACTGCAGCTGAGTCTGAGCCCTGGGGGACACCCTGTAGACCTGTAGCTGAGTCTGAGCCCTGGGGGACACCCTGTAGAACTGCAGCTGAGTCAGAGCCCTGGGGGACACCCTGTAGAACTGCAGCTGAGTCTGAGTCCTGGGGGACACCCTGTAGAACTGCAGCTGAGTCTGAGTCCTGGGGGACACCCTGTAGAACTGCAGCTGAGTCTGAGTCAGAGCCCTGGGGGACACCCTGTAGAACTGCAGCTGAGTCTGAGCCCTGGGAGACACCCTGTAGAACTGTAGCTGAGTCTGAGCCCTGGGGGACACCCTGTAGACCTGCAGCTGAGTCTGAGCCCTGGGGGACACCCTGTAGACCTGCAGAGGAGTCTGAGCCCTGGGGGACACCCTGTAGACCTGCAGCTGAGTCTGAGTCCTGGGGGACACCCTGTAGAACTGCAGCTGAGTCAGAGCCCTGGGGGACACCCTGTAGAACTGCAGCTGATTCCTGGGGGACACCCTGTAGAACTGCAGCTGAGTCTGAGTCAGAGCCCTGGGGGACACCCTGTAGAACTGCAGCTGAGTCTGAGCCCTGGGAGACACCCTGTAGACCTGGGGGACACCCTGTAGAACTGCAGCTGAATCTGAGTCTGAGCCCTGGGGGACACCCTGTAGAACTGCAGCTGAGTCTGAGCCCTGGGGGACACCCTGTAGAACTGCAGCTGAGTCTGAGTCTGAGCCCTGGGGGACACCCTGTAGACCTGCAGCTGAGTCTGAGTCTGAGCCCTGGGGGACACCCTGTAGACCTGCAGCTGAGTCTGAGTCCTGGGGGACACCCTGTAGAACTGCAGCTGAGTCAGAGCCCTGGGGGACACCCTGTAGAACTGCAGCTGAGTCTGAGTCCTGGGGGACACCCTGTAGAACTGCAGCTGAGTCTGAGTCAGAGCCCTGGGGGACACCCTGTAGAACTGCAGCTGAGTCTGAGCCCTGGGAGACACCCTGTAGAACTGTAGCTGAGTCTGAGCCCTGGGGGACACCCTGTAGACCTGCAGCTGAGTCTGAGCCCTGGGGGACACCCTGTAGACCTGCAGAGGAGTCTGAGCCCTGGGGGACACCCTGTAGACCTGCAGCTGAGTCTGAGTCCTGGGGGACACCCTGTAGAACTGCAGCTGAGTCTGAGTCAGAGCCCTGGGGGACACCCTGTAGAACTGCAGCTGAGTCTGAGCCCTGGGGGACACCCTGTAGAACTGCAGCTGAGTCTGAGCCCTGGGGGACACCCTGTAGAACTGCAGCTGAGTCTGAGTCCTGGGGGACACCCTGTAGACCTGTAGCTGAGTCTGAGTTCTGGGGGACACCCTGTAGACCTGCAGCTGAGTCTGAGTCAGAGCCCTGGGGGACACCCTGTAGAACTGCAGCTGAGTCTGAGTCTGAGCCCTGGGGGACACCCTGTAGAACTGCAGCTGAGTCTGAGCCCTGGGGGACACCCTGTAGAACTGCAGCTGAGTCTGAGCCCTGGGGGACACCCTGTAGAACTGCAGCTGAGTCTGAGCCCTGGGGTACACCCTGTAGAACTGCAGCTGAGTCTGAGTCCTGGGGGACACCCTGTAGAACTGTAGCTGAGTCTGAGCCCTGGGGGACACCCTGTAGAACTGCAGCTGAGTCTGAGCCCTGGGGGACACCCTGTAGAACTGCAGCTGAGTCTGAGCCCTGGGGGACACCCTGTAGTCCTGCAGCTGAGTCTGAGTCTGAGCCCTGGGGGACACCCTGTAGAACTGCAGCTGAGTCAGAGCCCTGGGGGACACCCTGTAGAACTGCAGCTGAGTCTGAGTCTTTGGGGACACCCTGTAGACCTGCAGCTGAGTCTGAGTCTGAGTCCTGGGGGACACCCTGTAGACCTGCAGCTGAGTCAGAGCCCTGGGGGACACCCTGTAGAACTGCAGCTGAGTCTGAGCCCTGGGGGACACCCTGTAGACCTGTAGCTGAGTCTGAGCCCTGGGGGACACCCTGTAGAACTGCAGCTGAGTCTGAGCCCTGGGGGACACCCTGTAGACCTGTAGCTGAGTCTGAGCCCTGGGGGACACCCTGTAGAACTGCAGCTGAGTCTGAGCCCTGGGCGACACCCTGTAGACCTGCAGCTGAGTCTGAGTCCTGGGGGACACCCTGTAGACCTGCAGCTGAGTCTGAGTCTGAGCCCTGGGGGACACCCTGTAGACCTGCAGCTGAGTCTGAGTCTGAGTCCTGGGGGACACCCTGTAGAACTGCAGCTGAGTCTGAGTCCTGGGGGACACCCTGTAGAACTGCAGCTGAGTCTGAGCCCTGGGGGACACCCTGTAGAACTGCAGCTGAGTCTGAGCCCTGGGGGACACCCTGTAGACCTGCAGCTGAGTCTGAGTCTGAGTCCTGGGGGACACCCTGTAGACCTGCAGCTGAGTCAGAGCCCTGGGGGACACCCTGTAGAACTGTAGCTGAGTCTGAGCCCTGGGGGACACCCTGTAGAACTGCAGCTGAGTCTGAGCCCTGGGGGACACCCTGTAGAACTGCAGCTGAGTCTGAGCCCTGGGGGACACCCTGTAGAACTGCAGCTGAGTCAGAGCCCTGGGGGACACCCTGTAGAACTGCGTCTGAGTCCTGGGGGACACCCTGTAGAACTGCAGCTGAGTCTGAGTCTGAGTCCTGGGGGACACCCTGTAGAACTGCAGCTGAGTCAGAGCCCTGGGGGACACCCTGTAGAACTGCAGCTGAGTCTGAGTCCTGGGGGACACCCTGTAGAACTGCAGCTGAGTCTGAGTCCTGGGGGACACCCTGTAGAACTGCAGCTGAGTCTGAGCCCTGGGGGACACCCTGTAGACCTGCAGCTGTCTGAGCCCTGGGGGACACCCTGTAGACCTGCAGCTGAGTCTGAGTCAGAGCCCTGGGGGGACACCCTGTAGACCTGCAGCTGAGTCTGAGTCAGAGCCCTGGGGGACACCCTGTAGACCTGCAGCTGTCTGAGCCCTGGGGGACACCCTGTAGACCTGCAGCTGAGTCTGAGTCAGAGCCCTGGGGGACACCCTGTAGACCTGCAGCTGTCTGAGCCCTGGGGGACACCCTGTAGACCTGCAGCTGAGTCTGAGTCCTGGGGGACACCCTGTAGACCTGCAGCTGAGTCTGAGTCAGAGCCCTGGGGGACACCCTGTAGAACTGTAGCTGAGTCAGAGCCCTGGGGGACACCCTGTAGACCTGCAGCTGAGTCTGAGCCCTGGGGGACACCCTGTAGAACTGCAGCTGAGTCTGAGTCCTGGGGGACACCCTGTAGAACTGCAGCTGAGTCTGAGTCCTGGGGGACACCCTGTAGAACTGCAGCTGAGTCTGAGCCCTGGGGGACACCCTGTAGACCTGCAGCTGAGTCTGAGTTCTGGGGGACACCCTGTAGAACTGCAGCTGAGTCTGAGTCCAGGGGGACACCCTGTAGAACTGCAGCTGAGTCTGAGTCCTGGGGGACACCCTGTAGAACTGCAGCTGAGTCTGAGCCCTGGGGGACACCCTGTAGAACTGCAGCTGAGTCTGAGCCCTGGGGGACACCCTGTAGAACTGCAGCTGAGTCTGAGCCCTGGGGGACACCCTGTAGAACTGCAGCTGAGTCTGAGCCCTGGGGGACACCCTGTAGACCTGCAGAGGAGTCTGAGGTGTGGCCATTGAGTGAGATATAGTGGGTCCGGTTTGTGAGGTATGATTGTAGCCAGGAGAGTGCGGTGCCCTCAACACCCATGCCCTCAACCCTGGTGAGGAGGATCTGATGGCTCACTGTGTCAAAAGCAGCACTCAGGTCCAGGAGAATCAGGATGTTGAGGGTACCAGCATCAGCAGAGGTCAGGAGGTCATTGATCACTTTGAGGAGGGCGGTTTCAGGACTGTGGATGGGGCGGAAACCAGACTGGAGGGGCTCCAACAGGTTGTTGATTAGCGGGTGGGTTTGGAATTGGGAGGCAACCCTAAGCTCCAGAGTCTTAATAGGGAAGGGGAGGTTGGAAATGGGGTGGATGGTGGAGTCCAGGCCAGGGTTAGGGTTAGGGTTAGCTCCAGAGTCTTCATAAGGAAGGGGAGGTTGGAAATGGGGCGGATGGTGGAGTCCAGGCCAGGGTTAGGGTTAGGGTTAGCTCCAGAGTCTTCATAAGGAAGGGGAGGTTGGAAATGGGGCGGATGGTGGAGTCCAGGCCAGGGTTAGGGTTAGGGTTAGCTCCAGAGTCTTCATAAGGAAGGGGAGGTTGGAAATGGGGCGGATGGTGGAGTCCAGGCCAGGGTTAGGGTTAGGGTTAGCTCCAGAGTCTTCATAAGGAAGGGGAGGTTGGAAATGGGGCGGATGGTGGAGTCCAGGCCAGGGTTAGGGTTAGGGTTAGCTCCAGAGTCTTCATAAGGAAGGGGAGGTTGGAAATGGGGCGGATGGTGGAGTCCAGGCCAGGGTTAGGGTTAGGGTTAGCTCCAGAGCCTTCATAAGGAAGGGGAGGTTGGAAATGGGGCGGATGGTGGAGTCCAGGCCAGGGTTAGGGTTAGGGTTAGCTCCAGAGTCTTCATAAGGAAGGGGAGGTTGGAAATGGGGCGGATGGTGGAGTCCAGGCCAGGGTTAGGGTTAGCTCCAGAGTCTTCATAAGGAAGGGAGGTTGGAAATGGGGCGGATGGTGGAGTCCAGGCCAGGGTTAGGGTTAGCTCCAGAGTCTTCATAAGGAAGGGGAGGTTGGAAATGGGGCGGATGGTGGTGTCCAGGCCAGGGTTAGGGTTAGGGTTAGCTCCAGAGTCTTCATAAGGAAGGGGAGGTTGGAAATGGGGCGGATGGTGGAGTCCAGGCCAGGCTTTTTAAAGATGGGTTGACTGCAGCTGTTTTGTAGTTGGAGTGGCAGGGCCTAAAATAAATGTTTGGGTCCACCAGCCACCGTGCCACTCAGATTTACTACCAGCCCAAATATTGCTTTTCACAAAAATTACACCAACAATACACAAAAAAAAAGATGAGCATGCTTTGTAATGTTTCTAAAACAATAAATGTATTACTAGTAAGAAATCATGTGGTATATTGTTTAATTTCTTTTAACCAAAATATCACAGATGAGACAAAAAATGTCACCTGCCCCTTTAAGGGCGGGAGGTTACCGTGGTAATGCGACTCGGTCATCAAACCAAATTTTATTTGTCACATACACGTGTTTAGCATATGTTATAGCGGGTGTAGCGAAATGCTTGTGCTTCTAGCTCCGACAGTGCAGTAATTTCTAACAAGTAATATCTAACAATTTCACAACATATACCCAATACACACAAAACTAGTAAGGAATGGGATTTAAGAATATATACATATATGGACAAGCAATGACAGAGCGGCATGGACTAAGATACAGTAGAATATTATAGAATACAGTATATACATATGAGGTAATATGAGTTAGGTTGAGGTCAACAGAGCAGATGAGGCTAGTATATGTCCCTTGATGTGAATGGGAACATTGACATGTTGGGTGATATTGAAATAGCCCAGAACAGCAATGAAATCAGAGGCAAGTTTTGGGTTTGATGAGTCCATGTGAATATTCACATCGCCAAGCAACAGTAAGCGAGGGGGAGTGGTTCAGACAGGAATGATTCATTAGCTTTAGGAGGACGGTACATAAGGCCAGTGGTCATGGAGCAAGACATTTATAGGCTACGTATTGAAATGAGGAGACAGTTCAGTTATTTAGATTGTAGAGTTATACAGTACAGTGAGGTGGAACGGGGTCACAGCGGGGTGGAGCGGGGTCACAGTGGGGTGGAGCGGGGTCACAGTGGGGTGGAACGGGGTCAGACAGGGAACAACAATAACAGGACAGTGGGGTGGAACGGGGTCACACAGGGAACAACAATAACAGGACAGTGGGGTGGAGCGGGGTCAGACAGGGAACAACAATAACAGGACAGTGGGGTGGAACGGGGTCACACAGGGAACAACAATAACAGGACAGTGGAGTGGAGCGGGGTCACAGTGGGGTGGAGCGGGGTCAGACAGGGAACAACAATAACAGGACAGTGGGGTGGAGCGGGGTCAGACAGGGAACAACAATAACAGGACAGTGGGGTGGAGCGGGGTCACACAGGGAACAACAATAACAGGACAGTGGGGTGGAGCGGGGTCAGACAGGGAACAACAATAACAGGACAGTGGGGTGGAGCGGGGTCACACAGGGAACAACAATAACAGGACAGTGGGGTGGAACGGGGTCAGACAGGGAACAACAATAACAGGACAGTGGGGTGGAACGGGGTCACACAGGGAACAACAATAACAGGACAGTGGGGTGGAACGGGGTCACACAGGGAACAACAATAACAGGAACATAAAGGAAATGGTAGTAGAATAGAAGTAATAATTTAGCATAGCATAATACAGGAAGGAACTATTTCTAGAACAGTATTTCCATGTGTATTGGGGAAGAGGGGGGATGGGGGACAGGGTATAAACTGAGCAGTATAATACGAGTCTGGTAGCAGCAGCTGGGATGTGCTGAGGTGCGGAGAATCAGCAGATGGTCAGTCTAGTTGAAGTGTTCAGCAGTCTGATGGCTTGTAGATAGAAACTGTCTCTGAGCCTGTTGGTATCAGACCTCATGCTCCGATACCGTCCGCCAGACGGTAAGGGAGAGAACAGCTCGTGGCTGGAGGGTGTGTTGGGTCCTTGATGATGCTGCGGGCCTTCCTCAGGCACCATTTTGAGTAGATATCCTGGATGGGTGGGAGCACGGTCCCAGTGATGTCCTGGATGGGTGGGAGCACGGTCCCAGTGATGTCCTGGATGGGTGGGAGCACGGTCCCAGTGATGTCCTGGATGGGTGGGAGGACGGTCCCAGGGATGTCCTGGATGGGTGGGAGCGCGGTCCCCGTGATGTCCTGGATGGGTGGGAGCACGGTCCCAGTGATATCCTGGATGGGTGGGAGCACGGTCCCAGTGATGTCCTGGATGGGTGGGAGGACGGTCCCAGTGATATCCTGGATGGGTGGGAGCACGGTCCCAGTGATATCCTGGATGGGTGGGAGGACGGTCCCAGTGATGTCCTGGATGGGTGGGAGCACGGTCCCAGTGATGTCCTGGATGGGTGGGAGGACGGTCCCAGGGATGTCCTGGATGGGTGGGAGCACGGTCCCAGTGATGTCCTGGATGGGTGGGAGCACGGTCCCAGTGATGTCCTGGATGGGTGGGAGGACGGTCCCAGTGATGTCCTGGATGGGAGGGAGCACGGTCCCAGTGATGTCCTGGATGGGTGGGAGCACGGTCCCAGTGATGTCCTGGATGGGTGGGAGCACGGTCCCAGTGATGTCCTGGATGGGTGGGAGCACGGTCCCAGTGATGTCCTGGATGGGTGGGAGCACGGTCCCAGTGATGTCCTGGATGGGTGGGAGCACGGTCCCAGTGATGTCCTGGATGGGTGGGAGCACGGTCCCAGTGATGTCCTGGATGGGTGGGAGCACGGTCCCAGTGATGTCCTGGATGGGTGGGAGCACGGTCCGGTCCCAGTGATGTCCTGGATGGGTGGGAGCACGGTCCCAGTGATGTCCTGGATGGGTGGGAGCACGGTCCCAGTGATGTCCTGGATGGGTGGGAGCACGGTCCCAGTGATGTCCTGGATGGGTGGGAGCACGGTCCCAGTGATGTCCTGGATGGGTGGGAGCACGGTCCCAGTGATGTCCTGGATGGGTGGGAGCACGGTCCCAGTGATGTCCTGGACAGTCTTCACCACCCTCTGGAGGGCCTTGGGGTCAGAGTCAGGGGTTACGGTTGGTCTCCAACGCTGTGAGTATCCTGGTTAATAACATTTCCAACGCGTGATCAACCATGATCTAGCACCCGACGAAGCAGATATTTGACCTGTTTTACAGTTTTTAAATCTGAAAACAAAACAGAAGTTAGACTTTGACACCAGGAGACATGCTGAGTGGAATTCTATCATAATATCTCTGCTCAGGCCATTCTACAGCCAGTAGGCCTGGTTTTCCTGTTCCTGTCAGCTCGACCTCTGTCCCAGCAGAGCCAGCATCCTAACACTTAGTTAGAGTTTGGGTTATCTTACCTGATGGGGGTATCTTGTTGTGTTCTCTCCAGTTTGTAGCCAGCATCCTAACACTTAGTTAGAGTTTGGGTTATCTTACCTGATGGGGGTATCTTGTTGTGTTCTCTCCAGTTTGTAGCCAGCCCACTGTGCTGTCCCAGCAGAGCCAGCATCCTAACACTTAGTTAGAGTTTGGGTTATCTTACCTGATGGGGGTATCTTGTTGTGTTCTCTCCAGTTTGTAGCCAGCATCCTAACACTTAGTTAGAGTTTGGGTTATCTTACCTGATGGGGGTATCTTGTTGTGTTCTCTCCAGTTTGTAGCCAGCCCACTGTGCTGTCCCAGCAGAGCCAGCATCCTAACAGGGAAGTATCCCCATAACCACCATGTAATCAACAACACTCTGGAAGGGAACTGCAGCAGCCCGGCCTGGCAGAAGACCCAAGAGCCCCAGACCTTCCCTGCTCTACTGCAGGCTTACGCTGGCTACCAGACCTTCTTCGCTGGGAAGTACCTCAACCAGGTAACTACACCTCACCTAACTCTACCACTAACCCTACGCTGGCTACCAGACCTCCATCACTGGTGAGTACCTCAACCAATTCAATTTTTTAAAAAAAAGGGTATTTTATCTCAAAGGGGCAATTACTTTGGACAAGGTGAGAGTCTGCAACAATATGACAGCATGCCACAACCATACCACAACCATACCACAACCATGCCACAACCATACCACAACCATACCACAACCATACCACAACCATACCACAACCATACCACAAATGACACACCACACACAGCATCTTCACGTCATCATGTCCTATCATGTATGTAGGTTACACTGTAAGGATGATGATCTGTTCCCACACCTCCCTAACTCTCGGAGGACATGTACGAATGGCTTTATCTCAGAGTAGCAGCAGGTCCTCTGAGTAACACTCAGCTTACCCCCCGACTCACACACCATGGATCAATGTATAGGAACTCACCCTGTCTGGCTCAGAATCTCTGTGAACTGACTCTCTCTCTGACTCTGTCTCTGTTTCAGTATGGAAACTGACTATACATGTGGTTTAGTATAGAAACAGACTGTTTCTGTGTTTCAGTATGGGAACCCAGATGCAGGAGGAGTGGAGCATGTTCCTCTGGGATGGGACTACTGGATCGCTCTGGTGAGATTAGATTATCCACTATATCAGTCTAGACTCTGGGGAGATTAGATTATCCACTATATCAGTCTAGACTCTGGGGAGATTAGATTATCCACTATATCAGTCTAGACTCTGGGGAGATTAGATTATCCACTATATCAGTCTAGACTCTGGTGAGATTAGATTATCCACTATATCAGTCTAGACTCTGGGGAGATTAGATTATCCACTATATCAGTCTAGACTCTACTCTGGGGAGATTAGATTATCCACTATATCAGTCTAGACTCTGGGAGATTAGATTATCCACTATATCAGTCTAGACTCTGGGGAGATTAGATTATCCACTATATCAGTCTAGACTCTGGGGAGATTAGATTATCCACTATATCAGTCTAGACTCTGGGGAGATTAGATTATCCACTATATCAGTCTAGACTCTGGGGAGATTAGATTATCCACTATATCAGTCTAGACTCTGGGGAGATTAGATTATCCACTATATCAGTCTAGACTCTGGGGAGATTAGATTATCCACTATATCAGTCTAGACTCTGGGGAGATTAGATTATCCACTATATCAGTCTAGACTCTGGGGAGATTAGATTATCCACTATATCAGTCTAGACTCTGGGGAGATTAGATTATCCACTATATCAGTCTAGACTCTGGGGAGATTAGATTATCCACTATATCAGTCTAGACTCTGGGGAGATTAGATTATCCACTATATCAGTCTAGACTCTGGGGGGAGATTAGATTATCCACTATATCAGTCTAGACTCTGGGGAGATTAGATTATCCACTATATCAGTCTAGACTCTGGGGAGATTAGATTATCCACTATATCAGTCTAGACTCTGGGGAGATTAGATTATCCACTATATCAGTCTAGACTCTGGGGAGATTAGATTATCCACTATATCAGTCTAGACTCTGGGGAGATTAGATTATCCACTATATCAGTCTAGACTCTGGGGAGATTAGATTATCCACTATATCAGTCTAGACTCTGGGGAGATTAGATTATCCACTATATCAGTCTAGACTCTGGGGAGATTAGATTATCCACTATATCAGTCTAGACTCTGGGGAGATTAGATTATCCACTATATCAGTCTAGACTCTGGGGAGATTAGATTATCCACTATATCAGTCTAGACTCTGGGGAGATTAGATTATCCACTATATCAGTCTAGACTCTGGGGAGATTAGATTATCCACTATATCAGTCCAGTCTAGACTCTGGGGAGATTAGATTATCCACTATATCAGTCTAGACTCTGGGGAGATTAGATTATCCACTATATCAGTCTAGACTCTGGGGAGATTAGATTATCCACTATATCAGTCTAGACTCTGGGGAGATTAGATTATCCACTATATCAGTCTAGACTCTGGGGAGATTAGATTATCCACTATATCAGTCTAGACTCTGGGGAGATTAGATTATCCACTATATCAGTCTAGACTCTGGGGAGATTAGATTATCCACTATATCAGTCTAGACTCTGGGGAGATTAGATTATCCACTATATCAGTCTAGACTCTGGGGAGATTAGATTATCCACTATATCAGTCTAGACTCTGGGGAGATTAGATTATCCACTATATCAGTCTAGACTCTGGGGAGATTAGATTATCCACTATATCAGTCTAGACTCTGGGGAGATTAGATTATCCACTATATCAGTCTAGACTCTGGGGAGATTAGATTAGATTATCCACTATATCAGTCTAGACTCTGGGGAGATTAGATTATCCACTATATCAGTCTAGACTCTGGGGAGATTAGATTATCCACTATATCAGTCTAGACTCTGGGGAGATTAGATTATCCACTATATCAGTCTAGACTCTGGGGAGATTAGATTATCCACTATATCAGTCTAGACTCTGGGGAGATTAGATTATCCACTATATCAGTCTAGACTCTGGGGAGATTAGATTATCCACTATATCAGTCTAGACTCTGGGGAGATTAGATTATCCACTATATCAGTCTAGACTCTGGGGAGATTAGATTATCCACTATATCAGTCTAGACTCTGGGGAGATTAGATTATCCACTATATCAGTCTAGACTCTGGGGAGATTAGATTATCCACTATATCAGTCTAGACTCTGGGGAGATTAGATTATCCACTATATCAGTCTAGACTCTGGGGAGATTAGATTATCCACTATATCAGTCTAGACTCTGGGGAGATTAGATTATCCACTATATCAGTCTAGACTCTGGGGAGATTAGATTATCCACTATATCAGTCTAGACTCTGGGGAGATTAGATTATCCACTATATCAGTCTAGACTCTGGGGAGATTAGATTATCCACTATATCAGTCTAGACTCTGGGGAGATTAGATTATCCACTATATCAGTCTAGACTCTGGGGAGATTAGATTATCCACTATATCAGTCTAGACTCTGGGGAGATTAGATTATCCACTATATCAGTCTAGACTCTGGGGAGATTAGATTATCCACTATATCAGTCTAGACTCTGGGGAGATTAGATTATCCACTATATCAGTCTAGACTCTGGGGAGATTAGATTATCCACTATATCAGTCTAGACTCTGGGGAGATTAGATTATCCACTATATCAGTCTAGACTCTGGGGAGATTAGATTATCCACTATATCAGTCTAGACTCTGGGGAGATTAGATTATCCACTATATCAGTCTAGACTCTGGGGTGGGGAGATTAGATTATCCACTATATCAGTCTAGACTCTGGGGAGATTAGATTATCCACTATATCAGTCTAGACTCTGGGGAGATTAGATTATCCACTATATCAGTCTAGACTCTGGGGAGATTAGATTATCCACTATATCAGTCTAGACTCTGGGGAGATTAGATTATCCACTATATCAGTCTAGACTCTGGGGAGATTAGATTATCCACTATATCAGTCTAGACTCTGGGGAGATTAGATTATCCACTATATCAGTCTAGACTCTGGGGAGATTAGATTATCCACTATATCAGTCTAGACTCTGGGGAGATTAGATTATCCACTATATCAGTCTAGACTCTGGGGAGATTAGATTATCCACTATATCAGTCTAGACTCTGGGGAGATTAGATTATCCACTATATCAGTCTAGACTCTGGGGAGATTAGATTATCCACTATATCAGTCTAGACTCTGGGGAGATTAGATTATCCACTATATCAGTCTAGACTCTGGGGAGATTAGATTATCCACTATATCAGTCTAGACTCTGGGGAGATTAGATTATCCACTATATCAGTCTAGACTCTGGGGAGATTAGATTATCCACTATATCAGTCTAGACTCTGGGGAGATTAGATTATCCACTATATCAGTCTAGACTCTGGGGAGATTAGATTATCCACTATATCAGTCTAGACTCTGGGGAGATTAGATTATCCACTATATCAGTCTAGACTCTGGGGAGATTAGATTATCCACTATATCAGTCTAGACTCTGGGGAGATTAGATTATCCACTATATCAGTCTAGACTCTGGGGAGATTAGATTATCCACTATATCAGTCTAGACTCTGGGGAGATTAGATTATCCACTATATCAGTCTAGACTCTGGGGAGATTAGATTATCCACTATATCAGTCTAGACTCTGGGGAGATTAGATTATCCACTCCACTATATCAGTCTAGACTCTGGGGAGATTAGATTATCCACTATATCAGTCTAGACTCTGGGGAGATTAGATTATCCACTATATCAGTCTAGACTCTGGGGAGATTAGATTATCCACTATATCAGTCTAGACTCTGGGGAGATTAGATTATCCACTATATCAGTCTAGACTCTGGGGAGATTAGATTATCCACTATATCAGTCTAGACTCTGGTGAGATTAGATTATCCACTATATCAGTCTAGACTCTGGTGCGAACAACAGCACTTCACCTCAGTAGTCTACAACTATACTCTGTCTCTGTTCTATTCAGGAGAGGAACTCTAAGTACTACAACTATACTCTGTCTGTGAATGGGAAGCCTAAGAAACATGGAGGGAACTACAGCGAAGACTACCTGACAGACGTACTGGTGAGAACAGCTGTTAGTAGTCCTGCTGAAGGACACAGAATACCCTGCATTACTGGAAACGACTGTCCCTGTCCACTAACTCATGGTCAGATCACTACAGCATCAATCTGGGATCAACTCCTGTGTAACTACCTCTACCTCTGTCCTCTCTAGACCAACATGTCTCTAGACTTCCTCCAGTATAAGTCGAACTACCGCCCGTTTTTCATGATGGTGTCGACCCCAGCCCCCCACTCCCCATGGACCTCCGCCCCGCAGTACCAGGACCGCTTCAAGGATCTCAAGGCCCCCCGAGACCCCAACTTCAACGTCCATGGGAAGGTAGGCTCCAAACATGGCAACCCCAACACCATACCATACCACACTACAGCACCTAACCCCAACACTACAGCACCTAACCACCATACCATACCACCACACTACAGCACCTAACCCCAACACTACAGCACCTAACCCCAACACCATACCACCACACTACAGCACCTAACCCCAACACTACAGCACCTAACCCCAACACCATACCACCACACTACAGCACCTAACCCCAACACTACAGCACCTAACCCCAACACCATACCACCACACTACAGGCACCTAACCCCAACACTACAGCACCTAACCACCATACCATACCACCACACTACAGCACCTAACCCCAACACTACAGCACCTAACCCCAACACCATACCACCACACTACAGCACCTAACCCCAACACTACAGCACCTAACCCCAACACCATACCACCACACTACAGCACCTAACCCCAACACTACAGCACCTAACCCCAACACCATACCACCACACTACAGCACCTAACCCCAACACTACAGCACCTAACCCCAACACCATACCACCACACTACAGCACCTAACCCCAACACTACAGCACCTAACCCCAACACCATACCACCACACTACAGCACCTAACCCCAACACTACAGCACCTAACCCCAACACCATACCACCACACTACAGCACCTAACCCCAACACTACAGCACCTAACCCCAACACCATACCACCACACTACAGCACCTAACCCCAACACTACAGCACCTAACCCCAACACCATACCACCACACTACAGCACCCACCTAACCCCAACACTACAGCACCTAACCCCAACACCATACCACCACACTACAGCACCTAACCCCAACACTACAGCACCTAACCCCAACACCATACCACCACACTACAGCACCTAACCCCAACACTACAGCACCTAACCCCAACACCATACCACCACACTACAGCACCTAACCCCAACACTACAGCACCTAACCCCAACACCATACCACCACACTACAGCACCTAACCCCAACACTACAGCACCTAACCCCAACACCATACCACCACACTACAGCACCTAACCCCAACACCACCACACTACAGCACCTAACCCCAACACCACCATACCACCACACTACAGCACCTAACCCCAACACCACCACACTACAGCACCTAACCCCAACACCACCACACTACAGCACCTAACCCCAACACCACCACACTACAGCACCTAACCCTAATACCAGCACACTCCAGGACCTAACCGAAAGGTCGCTGGTTTGAAGCCCCGAGACGTTCTTCTCTTGAGCAAGGCAGTTAACCCTAACAACAACTGTTCCCCGGGCGCCGATGACGTGGACGTGGATTAAGGCATTCCCCCGCACCTCTCTGATACCATAATAACCTTCATCTCTTGCCCATCTCTCAACCTCCCTCTCCCCCTCCCTCCCTCTCCCTCTCCCCCTCCCTCCCCCTTTCTCCGCTCCCCCTCCTCCAGGACAAACACTGGTTGATCAGACAGGCTAAGACTCCCATGACCAACTCCTCTATTGAGTTACTGGATGATGCCTTCAGGAAACGGTTAGTAGCACCTCTCTCCTCCTCCTCCTGTCTTCTCTCTCCTCCTGTCTTCTCTCCTCCTCCTCCTCCTGTCTTCTCTCTCCTCCTCCTGTCTTCTCTCTCCTCCTCCTGTCTTCTCTCTCCTCCTCCTGCTCATGTCTTCTCTCTCCTCCTCCTCCTGCTCATGTCTTCTCTCTCCTCCTCCTCCTGCTCATGTCTTCTCTCCTCCTCCTGCTCCTGTCTTCTCTCTCCTCCTCCTCCTCCTGTCTTCTCTCCTCCTCCTCCTCCTGTCTTCTCTCCTCCTCCTCCTCCTGTCTTCTCTCTTCTCCTCCTCCTCCTCCTGTCTTCTCTCTTCTCCTCCTCCTGTCTTCTCTCTCCTCCTCCTCCTGTCTTCTCTCTCCTCCTCCTCCTGTCTTCTCTCTCCTCCTCCTCCTCCTCCTGCTGTCTTCTCTCCTCCTCCTCCTCCTGTCTTCTCTCCTCCTCCTCCTGTCTTCTCTCTCCTCCTCCTCCTGTCTTCTCTCTCCTCCTCCTCCTCCTCCTCCTCCTGTCTTCTCTCTCCTCCTCCTCCTCCTGTCTTCTCTCTCCTCCTCCTGTCTTCTCTCTCCTCCTCCTGCTCCTGTCTTCTCTCTCCTCCTCCTGCTCCTGTCTTCTCTCTCCTCCTCCTCCTCCTGTCTTCTCTCTCCTCCTCCTCCTGTCTTCTCTCTCCTCCTCCTCCTCCTGTCTTCTCTCTCCTCCTCCTCCTCCTCCTTTCTTCTCTCTCCTCCTCCTCCTTTCTTCTCTCTCCTCCTCCTCCTCCTGTCTTCTCTCTCCTCCTCCTCCTCCTGTCTTCTCTCTCCTCCTCCTCCTCCTGTCTTCTCTCTCCTCCTCCTCCTGTCTTCTCTCTCCTCCTCCTCCTCCTCCTGTCTTCTCTCTCCTCCTCCTCCTCCTGTCTTCTCTCTCCTCCTCCTTTCTTCTCTCTCCTCGTCCTGTCTTCTCTCTCCTCCTCCTGCTCCTGTCTTCTCTCTCCTCCTCCTCCTCCTGTCTTCTCTCTCCTCCTCCTCCTCCTCCTCCTCCTGTCTTCTCTCCTCCTCCTCCTGTCTTCTCTCTCCTCCTCTCCTCCTCCTCCTGTCTTCTCTCTCCTCCTCCTCCTCCTGTCTTCTCTCTCCTCCTCCTCCTGTCTTCTCTCTCCCCTCCTGCTCCTGTCTTCTCTCTCCTCCTCCTGCTCCTGTCTTCTCTCTCCTCCTCCTCCTGTCTTCTCTCTCCTCCTCCTGCTGTCTTCTCTCCTCCTCCTCCTCCTGTCTTCTCTCCTCCTCCTCCTGTCTTCTCTCTCCTCCTCCTCCTGTCTTCTCTCTCCTCCTCCTCCTGTCTTCTCTCTCCTCCTCCTCCTGTCTTCTCTCTCCTCCTCCTCCTGTCTTCTCTCTCCTCCTCCTCCTGTCTTCTCTCTCCTCCTCCTCCTCCTCCTGTCTTCTCTCTCCTCCTCCTCCTCCTCCTGTCTTCTCTCTCCTCCTCCTCCTCCTGTCTTCTCTCTCCTCCTCCTGCTCCTGTCTTCTCTCTCCTCCTCCTGCTCCTGTCTTCTCTCTCCTCCTCCTGCTCCTGTCTTCTCTCTCCTCCTCCTGCTCCTGTCTTCTCTCTCCTCCTCCTCCTCCTGTCTTCTCTCTCCTCCTCCTCCTCCTCCTGTCTTCTCTCTCCTCCTCCTCCTCCTCCTCCTCCTTTCTTCTCTCTCCTCCTCCTCCTCCTCCTCCTGTCTTCTCTCTCCTCCTCCTCCTCCTGTCTTCTCTCTCCTCCTCCTCCTCCTGTCTTCTCTCTCCTCCTCCTCCTGTCTTCTCTCTCCTCCTCCTCCTCCTGTCTTCTCTCTCCTCCTCCTCCTCCTGTCTTCTCTCTCCTCCTCCTTTCTTCTCTCTCCTCCTCCTCCTCCTGTCTTCTCTCTCCTCCTCCTGCTCCTGTCTTCTCTCTCCTCCTCCTCCTCCTGTCTTCTCTCTCCTCCTCCTCCTCCTGTCTTCTCTCTCCTCCTCCTCCTGTCTTCTCTCTCCTCCTCCTCCTTTCTTCTCTCTCCTCCTCCTCCTTTCTTCTCTCTCCTCCTCCTCCTTTCTTCTCTCTCCTCCTCCTCCTCCTTTCTTCTCTCTCCTCCTCCTCCTCCTTTCTTCTCCCTCCTCCTCCTCCTGTCTTCTCTCTCCTCCTCCTCCTGCTGTCTTCTCTCTCCTCCTCCTCCTGCTGTCTTCTCTCCTCTCTCCTCCTCCTCCTGCTGTCTTCTCTCTCCTCCTCCTGCTGTCTTCTCTCTCCTCCTCCTCCTGCTGTCTTCTCTCTCCTCCTCCTGCTGTCTTCTCTCTCCTCCTCCTCCTGTCTTCTCTCTCCTCCTCCTCCTGCTGTCTTCTCTCTCCTCCTCCTCCTCCTTTCTTCTCTCTCCTCCTCCTCCTGCTGTCTTCTCTCTCCTCCTCCTCCTGCTGTCTTCTCTCTCCTCCTCCTGCTGTCTTCTCTCTCCTCCTCCTGCTGTCTTCTCTCTCCTCCTGTCTCCTCCTCCTGTTCTTCCTCTTCCTCCCGGACCACCACCTCCTCTTTTACTCTTCTGGAGCTGGTTCCCTTCCCACCCCATGTCAATCTAGCAAACCAGGCAACTAAAAGCAACTTTCTAAACAATGTTTTGGTTCATTTCTAGCTTGTTAGCCAGCTAGCTAACGTTAAGTTAGCTGGCTAGCCAGTTCAAATAATGACCATATCATATAGCTGACAACGTCTTTACTTTGGCTAATTTGTATTCATTATTACAGGAAAATAAACTCACAATAAGGTCATTATTTACAAGTTAATGGTGAGCTAATTACAGAAAATAGCTTACAGTTGGGAGTGTGACTAAATAATAATAATATGGCATTTAGCAGACGCTTTTATCCAAAGCGACTTACAGTCATGTGTGCTTACATTTTTACGTATGGGTGGTCCCGGGGATCGAACCCACTACCCTGGCGTTACAAGCGCCGTGCTCTACCAGCTGAGCTACAGAGGACCACAGTTCTCAGCCATAAAAGCAGGGCATTCTACCAGAGAAGTGTAGAACTTGGACACCGTCTCATTGGTTTAACGTTATTTCCTAATATGACTTTGGTGCAGGTCATGTTGTTCATTACATTACCATCTCTGGTAAACTGCCCCCGGGACCACCCATACGTAAAAATGTATGCACACATGACTGTAAGTCGCTTTGGATAAAAGCGTCTGCTAAATGGCATATTATTATTATTATTATTATTATTATTATTATTATTATTATTATTATTAAACACACACTATATCAAATTTTAAGTTTATTTGTCACATGCACAGTATACAGAAGGTGTAAACAGTACATTGAAATGGTTACTTGCATAGTGGAGTCTTTTGTTTACACATGTAGCTAGCTAGCTAAACAATTAACCATAATCACAACTCGTTACTACCCTGCATGAATCTACAGGTAGCTAAAGCTAACCAACTAGGTTCAATGTTAGCTAGCTAGCTAACATTAGGCTATAACTAGCAATACAAATGGCTCTGAGATACGATAATATTACTACACAGATTATACACGTAACGTTAGCTAGCGAGTCTGCCAGCTAACGTTAGCTAGCTAGCTAACAGTACGCTTTAACTTGCATTGAAAACGATTTTCTGACAAAATTAGAAACATATAATATCTGAAAATGTAGCTAGATACACTCTCTTCCCTCTCTGTCACGGATGCCATGGTTGCCCTTAGTTTGAAGATGTAATCCGGAGACAGGTGTTTTTTGCAGTTCTGCCAATCCGAACTCATCTCTCAGCATGACCAGCCCATCCATTATCTCAGCCAATCATGGCTAGCGGGAAGTTTCCTCTCTGTTTCCGTGGTTAAACCAACTGGGCTCGTAAATTAAGAATTGTATTTGTATTTACAGATCCCATACAAGTTTGTTATTAAGGCACATGAAAGTTCACATGTTCCAGAAGGCATTTCTGCCCAAAAAACGCAAATTGATAAAACATTTTAATAATTGTTTAAATGCCTCTCCTGTGAAATAGTGATGTGCGACATACGCCTAGTTTCCTGAAACGAGTCACCTTTATGAGTTATAATGTGTGTCCCCCCCCCCCACTAGGTGGCGTACTCTGCTGTCAGTGGATGACCTGGTGGAGAAGGTGGTTAAGAGGTTAGAGGTCAGAGGTGAATTGGAGAACACTTACATCATCTTCACCTCAGACAACGGATACCACACAGGTACACACACCTCTCACAGACACCCACAGACAGGTACACACACACACAGACACACACACACACACACACACAGACACACACACACAGACACAGGTACACACACCTCTCACAGACACCCACAGACAGGTACACACACACACACACACACACACACACACACAGACACACACAGACAGGTACTCATGCCTCACACACACCGCATACAGAAAAGTAAACATCTCCACCTCTAAGAGGATAGCTGTCACTCCGCTGACTCTCCCCCCCAGGTCAGTTCTCTCTCCCCCTGGATAAGAGGCAGCTCTCTCCCCCCCCAG
The DNA here is from genome assembly GCA_031479575.1 of Coregonus ussuriensis. Taxonomy (NCBI): domain Eukaryota; kingdom Metazoa; phylum Chordata; class Actinopteri; order Salmoniformes; family Salmonidae; genus Coregonus; species Coregonus ussuriensis. The sequence goes on along the minus strand of CM062500.1, from coordinate 4,349,350 downwards.
GTCAGTTCTCTCTCCCCCTGGATAAGAGGCAGCTCTCTCCCCCCCAGGTCAGTTCTCTCTCCCCCTGGATAAGAGGCAGCTCTCTCCCCCCCAGGTCAGTTCTCTCTCCCCCTGGATAAGAGGCAGCTCTCTCCCCCCCCAGGTCAGTTCTCTTCTCTCTCCCCCTGGATAAGAGGCAGCTCTCCCCCCCCCCAGGTCAGTTCTCTCTCCCCCTGGATAAGAGGCAGCTCTCTCCCCCCCCAGGTCAGTTCTCTCTCCCCCTGGATAAGAGGCAGCTCTCTCCCCCCCCAGGTCAGTTCTCTCTCCCCCTGGATAAGAGGCAGCTCTCTCCCCCCCCAGGTCAGTTCTCTCTCCCCCTGGATAAGAGGCAGCTCTCTCCCCCCCAGGTCAGTTCTCTCTCCCCCTGGATAAGAGGCAGCTCTCTCCCCCCCAGGTCAGTTCTCTCTCCCCCTGGATAAGAGGCAGCTCTCTCCCCCCCAGGTCAGTTCTCTCTCCCCCTGGATAAGAGGCAGCTCTCTCCCCCCCAGGTCAGTTCTCTCTCCCCCTGGATAAGAGGCAGCTCTCTCCCCCCCAGGTCAGTTCTCTCTCCCCCTGGATAAGAGGCAGCTCTCCCCCCCCCCAGGTCAGTTCTCTCTCCCCCTGGATAAATAATAATAATAATATGCCATTTAGCAGACGCTTTTATCCAAAGCGACTTACAGTCGTGCGTGCATACATTTTTTTTTTGTGTATGGGTGGTCCCGGGGATCGAACCCACTACCTTGGCGTTACAAGCGCCGTGCTCTACCAGCTGAGCTACAGAGGTCAGGATAAGAGGCAGCTCTCTCCCCCCCAGGTCAGTTCTCTCTCCCCCTGGATAAGAGGCAGCTCTCTCCCCCCCCAGGTCAGTTCTCTCTCCCCCTGGATAAGAGGCAGCTCTCTCCCCCCCCAGGTCAGTTCTCTCTCCCCCTGGATAAGAGGCAGCTCTCTCTCCCCCCAGGTCAGTTCTCTCTCCCCCTGGATAAGAGGCAGCTCTCTCCCCCCCAGGTCAGTTCTCTCTCCCCCTGGATAAGAGGCAGCTCTCCCCCCCCCCCCCCCCCAGGTCAGTTCTCTCTCCCCCTGGATAAGAGGCAGCTCTCTCCCCCCCAGGTCAGTTCTCTCTCCCCCTGCCCTGGATAAGAGGCAGCTCTCTCCCCCCCCCCAGGTCCGTTCTCTCTCCCCCTGGATAAGAGGCAGCTCTCTCCCCCCCAGGTCAGTTCTCTCTCCCCCTGGATAAGAGGCAGCTCTCTCCCCCCCAGGTCAGTTCTCTCTCCCCCTGGATAAGAGGCAGCTCTCTCCCCCCAGGTCAGTTCTCTCTCCCCCTGGATAAGAGGCAGCTCTCTCCCCCCCAGGTCAGTTCTCTCTCCCCCTGGATAAGAGGCAGCTCTCTCCCCCCCAGGTCAGTTCTCTCTCCCCCTGGATAAGAGGCAGCTCTCTCCCCCCCAGGTCAGTTCTCTCTCCCCCTGGATAAGAGGCAGCTCTCTCCCCCCAGGTCAGTTCTCTCTCCCCCTGGATAAGAGGCAGCTCTCTCCCCCCCAGGTCAGTTCTCTCTCCCCCTGGATAAGAGGCAGCTCTCTCCCCCCCAGGTCAGTTCTCTCTCCCCCTGGATAAGAGGCGAGGCAGCTCTCTCCCCCCCAGGTCAGTTCTCTCTCCCCCTGGATAAGAGGCAGCTCTCTCCCCCCCAGGTCAGTTCTCTCTCCCCCTGGTTAAGAGGCAGTTCTCTCCCCCCCAGGTCAGTTCTCTCTCCCCCTGGATAAGAGGCAGCTGTATGAGTCTGATATAAGAGTTCCTCTACTGATCCGAGGGCCCAACATCAAGCCTAACCAGACCACCGGGCTAGCGGTCCAGAACGTTGACCTGGGTCCTACCATCCTGGACATGGCTGGTTATAACGTCAACAAGACTACCATGGATGGCATGTCCTTCCTGCCTGTCCTGGTGAGAATCCATACAGCAACCACAACTATACTATCACACCAAGTACACAAAACCACAGTCTAGTACACCACAGTCTAGTACAGCACAGTCTAGTACAACACAGTCTAGTACAACACAGTCTAGTACAACACAGTCTAGTACAACAGTCTAGTACACCACAGACTAGTACAGCACAGTCTAGTACAACACAGTCTAGTACAACACAGTCTAGTACAACACAGTCTAGTACACCACAGTCTAGTACAGCACAGTCTAGTACACCACAGTCTAGTACAACACAGTCTAGTACAACAGTCTAGTACAACAGTCTAGTACAACACAGTCTAGTACAACACAGTCTAGTACACCACAGTCTAGTACACCACAGTCTAGTACACCACAGTCTAGTACACCACAGTCTAGTACAACACAGTCTAGTACAACACAGTCTAGTACAACACAGTCTAGTACAACACAGTCTAGTACAACACAGTCTAGTACAACAGTCTAGTACAACAGTCTAGTACACCACAGTCTAGTACACCACAGTCTAGTACAACACAGTCTAGTACAACACAGTCTAGTACACCACAGTCTATTACACCACAGTCTAGTACAACACAGTCTAGTACAACACAGTCTATTACAACAGTCTATTACAACAGTCTATTACAACAGTCTAGTACAACACAGTCTAGTACAACACAGTCTAGTACAACACAGTCTAGTACAACACAGTCTAGTACAACAGTCTAGTACAACACAGTCTAGTACAACACAGTCTAGTACAACACAGTCTAGTACAACAGTCTATTACAACACAGTCTAGTACACCACAGTCTAGTACAACACAGTCTAGTACAACACAGTCTAGTACAACACAGTCTAGTACAACACAGTCTAGTACAACAGTCTAGTACAACACAGTCTAGTACAGCACAGTCTATTACAACACAGTCTAGTACACCACAGTCTAGTACAACAGTCTATTACAACAGTCTAGTACAGCACGGTCTATTACAACACGGTCTAGTACAACACAGTATTACAACACAGTCTAGTACACCACAGTCTAGTACAACACAGTCTAGTACAACACAGTCTAGTACACCACAGTCTAGTACACCACAGTCTAGTACACCACAGTCTAGTACAGCACAGTCTAGTACACCACCGTCTAGTACAACACAGTCTAGTACAACACAGTCTAGTACAACAGTCTATTACAACAGTCTAGTACAACACAGTCTATTACACCACAGTCTAGTACAGCACAGTCTAGTACAACAGTCTAGTACAACACAGTCTAGTACAACACAGTCTAGTACAACAGTCTATTACAACACAGTCTAGTACAACACAGTCTATTACACCACAGTCTAGTACAACACAGTCTAGTACAACACAGTCTAGTACAGCACAGTCTAGTACAACACAGTCTAGTACACCACAGTCTAGTACAACACAGTCTAGTACACAACAGTCTAGTACACCACAGTCTAGTACACCACAGTCTATTACAACACAGTCTAGTACAACACAGTCTAGTACAACAGTCTAGTACAACACAGTCTAGTACAACAGTCTAGTACACCACAGTCTAGTACAACAGTCTAGTACACAACAGTCTAGTACAACAGTCTAGTACACAACAGTCTAGTACACAACAGTCTAGTACAACAGTCTATTACAACAGTCTATTACAACAGTCTAGTACACCACAGTCTAGTACACCACAGTCTAGTACAACAGTTTAGTACAACAGTCTATTACAACAGTCTAGTACAACAGTCTATTACAACACAGTCTAGTACAACACAGTCTAGTACAACACAGTCTATTACAACAGTCTATTACAACACAGTCTAGTACAACACAGTCTATTACAACACAGTCTAGTACAACACAGTCTATTACAACACAGTCTATTACAACAGTCTATTACAACACAGTCTAGTACAACACAGTCTAGTACAACAGTCTAGTACAACAGTCTATTACAACACAGTCTATTACAACACAGTCTATTACAACACAGTCTATTACAACACAGTCTATTACAACAGTCTATTACAACACAACAGTCTATTACAACAGTCTAGTACAACACATTCTAGTACAACAGTCTATTACAACACAGTCTATTACAACACAGTCTATTATAACAGTCTATTACAACAGTCTAGTACAACACAGCCTAGTACAACACAGTCTAGTACAACACAGTCTATTACAACAGTCTAGTACAACACAGTCTATTACACCACAGTCTAGTACAGCACAGTCTAGTACAACAGTCTAGTACAACACAGTCTAGTACAACACAGTCTAGTACAACAGTCTATTACAACACAGTCTAGTACAACACAGTCTATTACACCACAGTCTAGTACAACACAGTCTAGTACAACACAGTCTAGTACAACACAGTCTATTACACCACAGTCTAGTACAACACAGTCTAGTACAACACAGTCTAGTACAGCACAGTCTATTACAACACAGTCTAGTACACCACAGTCTAGTACAACAGTCTATTACAACAGTCTAGTACAGCACAGTCTATTACAACACGGTCTAGTACAACACAGTATTACAACACAGTCTAGTACACCACAGTCTAGTACAACAGTCTAGTACACCACAGTCTAGTACAACAGTCTAGTACAACGTCTATTACAACAGTCTATTACAACAGTCTAGTACACCACAGTCTAGTACACCACAGTCTAGTACACCACAGTCTAGTACACCACAGTCTAGTACAACAGTCTAGTACAACAGTCTAGTACAACAGTCTATTACAACACAGTCTAGTACAACACAGTCTAGTACAACACAGTCTATTACAACAGTCTAGTACAACACAGTCTATTACAACACAGCCTAGTACAACACAGCCTAGTACAACACAGTCTAGTACACCACAGTCTATTACAACACAGCCTAGTACAACACAGTCTAGTACACCACAGTCTAGTACAACACAGTCTATTACACCACAGTCTAGTACAACACAGTCTATTACAACACAGTCTAGTACAACACAGTCTAGTAAACCACAGTCTAGTACACCACAGTCTAGTACAACACAGTCTATTACAACACAGTTTAGTACAACACAGTCTATGACAACAGTCTATTACAACACAGTCTAGTACAACACAGTCTGACAACACAGTCTAGTACAACACAGTCTAGTACAACACAGTCTAGTACAACACAGTCTAGTACAACACAGTCTAGTACACCACAGTCTATTACACCACAGTCTAGTACACCACAGTCTAGTAAAACACAGTCTAGTACACCACAGTCTATTACACCACAGTCTAGTACAACACAGTCTATTACAACACAGCCTAGTACAACACAGTCTAGTACACCACAGTCTAGTACACCACAGTCTAGTACACCACAGTCTAGTACACCACAGTCTATTACAACACAGCCTAGTACAACACAGTCTAGTACACCACAGTCTAGTACACCACAGTCTATTACACCACAGTCTAGTACAACACAGTCTAGTACAACACAGTCTAGTACACAACAGTCTAGTACACCACAGTCTAGTACACCACAGTCTATTACACCACAGTCTATGACAACACAGTCTATGACAACACAGTCTAGTACAACACAGTCTAGTACACCACAGTCTAGTACACCACAGTCTAGTACAACACAGTCTAGTACAACACAGTCTATTACACCACAGTCTAGTACACCACAGTCTAGTACACAACAGTCTAGTACAACAGTCTAGTACAACACAGTCTAGTACACCACAGTCTAGTACAACACAGTCTATTACAACACAGTCTAGTACACCACAGTCTAGTACACCACAGTTTAGTACAACACACTCTATGACAACACAGTCTAGTACAACACAGTCTAGTACAACAGTCTAGTACACCACAGTCTAGTACACCACAGTCTAGTACACCACAGTTTAGTACAACACAGTCTATGACAACACAGTCTATTACAACACAGTCTAGTACACCACAGTCTAGTACACCACAGTCTAGTACACCACAGTCTAGTACACCACAGTCTAGTACACCACAGTCTAGTACAACACAGCCTAGTACAACACAGTCTAGTACAACACAGTCTATTACAACACAGCCTAGTACAACACAGTCTAGTACACCACAGTCTAGTACAACACAGTCTATTACAGCACAGTCTAGTACAACACAGTCTATTACAACACAGCCTAGTACACCACAGTCTAGTACAACACAGTCTATTACAACACAGCCTAGTACACCACAGTCTAGTACACCACAGTCTAGTACAACACAGTCTATTACACCACAGTCTAGTACAGCATAGTCTAGTACACCACAGTCTATGACAACACAGTCTATGACAACACAGTCTAGTACAACAGTCTAGTACAACACAGTCTAGTACACCACAGTCTATGACAACACAGTCTATGACAACACAGTCTAGTACACCACAGTCTATGACAACACAGTCTATGACAACACAGTCTATGACAACACAGTCTATGACAACACAGTCTAGTACAACACAGTCTATTACAACACAGTCTATTACAACACAGTCTATGACAACACAGTCTATTACAACACAGTCTAGTACAACACAGTCTAGTACAACACAGTCTAGTACAACACAGTCTAGTACAACACAGTCTATTACACCACAGTCTAGTACAACAGTCTAGTACACCACAGTCTATTACAACACAGTCTAGTACACCACAGTCTATTACACCACAGTCTATTACAACACAGTCTAGTACACCACAGTCTAGTACACCACAGTCTAGTACACCACAGTCTAGTACACCACAGTCTAGTACAACACAGTCTAGTACAACACAGTCTAGTACAACACAGTCTAGTACAACACAGTTTAGTACAACACAGTCTAGTACAACACAGTCTAGTACAACACAGTCTATTACACCACAGTCTAGTACAACACAGTCTAGTACACCACAGTCTAGTACAACACAGTCTAGTACAACACAGTCTAGTACAACACAGTCTATGACAACACAGTCTATTACAACACAGTCTAGTACAACACAGTCTGACAACACAGTCTAGGACAACACAGTCTAGTACAACACAGTCTATTACAACACAGTCTATGACAACACAGTCTAGTACACCACAGTCTAGTACACCACAGTCTAGTACAACAGTCTATTACAACACAGTCTATTACAACACAGCCAAGTACAACAGTCTATTACAACACAGCCTAGTACAACACAGTCTAGTACAATAAAGTCTAGTACACCACAGTCTAGTACACCACAGTCTAGTACACCACAGTCTAGTACACCACAGTCTAGTACACCACAGTCTATTACACCACAGTCTATTACACCACAGTCTAGTACAACACAGTCTATGACAACACAGTCTAGTACACCAGTCTAGTACACCACAGTTTAGTACAACACACTCTATGACAACACAGTCTAGTACAACACAGTCTAGTACAACAGTCTAGTACACCACAGTCTAGTACACCACAGTCTATTACACAACAGTCTAGTACACAACAGTCTAGTACACCACAGTCTAGTACAACAGTCTAGTACAACACAGTCTATGACAACACAGTCTACGACAACACAGTCTAGTACAACACAGTCTATTACAACACAGTCTAGTACACCACAGTCTAGTACACCACAGTTTAGTACAACACACTCTATGACAACACAGTCTAGTACAACACAGTCTGACAACACAGTCTAGTACAACACAGTCTAGTACAACACAGTCTAGTACAACACAGTCTAGTACAACACAGTCTATTACACCACAGTCTAGTACAACACAGTCTATTACAACACAGTCTAGTACACCACAGTCTAGTACAACACAGTCTATTACAACACAGCCTAGTACAACACAGTCTAGTACACCACAGTCTAGTACACCAAAGTCTAGTACACAACAGTCTAGTACAACAGTCTAGTACAACACAGTCTAGTACACCACAGTCTATTACACCACAGTCTAGTACAACACAGTCTATTACAACACAGCCTAGTACAACACAGCCTAGTACACCACAGTCTAGTACACCACAGTCTAGTACAACAGTCTATTACACCACAGTCTAGTACAACACAGTCTATTACAACACAGCCTAGTACAACACAGTCTAGTACACCACAGTCTAGTACAACACAGTCTATTACAACACAGCCTAGTACAACACAGTCTAGTACACCACAGTCTAGTACACCACAGTCTAGTACAACACAGTCTATTACACCACAGTCTAGTACAACACAGTCTAGTACAACACAGTCTATTACAACACAGCCTAGTACAACACAGTCTAGTACACCACAGTCTAGTACACCACAGTCTATGACAACACAGTCTGACAACACAGTCTAGTACACCACAGTCTAGTACACCACAGTCTATGACAACACAGTCTAGTACAACACAGTCTAGTACAACACAGTCTATGACAACACAGTCTATGACAACACAGTCTATGACAACACAGTCTATTACAACACAGTCTACTACAACACAGCCTAGTACAACACAGCCTAGTACACCACAGTCTAGTACACCACAGTCTAGTACACCACAGTCTAGTACACCACAGTCTAGTACAACACAGTCTAGTACAACAGAGTCTATTACACCACAGTCTAGTACAACACAGTCTATTACACCACAGTCTAGTACAACAGCCTAGTACAACACAGTCTAGTACAACAGCCTAGTACAACACAGTCTAGTACAACACAGTCTAGTACGACACAGTCTAGTACGACACAGTCTATTACAACAGTCTATTACAACACAGTCTAGTACAACACAGTCTATTACAACACAGCCTAGTACAACACAGTCTAGTACAACACAGTCTAGTACACCACAGTCTAGTACACCACAGTCTAGTACACCACAGTCTATTACAACACAGTCTATTACAACACAGTCTAGTACAACACAGTCTAGTACAACATAGTCTAGTACACCACAGTCTAGTACACCACAGTCTAGTACAACAGAGTCTATTACACCACAGTCTAGTACAACACAGTCTATTACACAACAGTCTAGTACAACAGTCTAGTACAACACTGTCTATTACACCACAGTCTATGACAACACAGTCTATGACAACACAGTCTAGTACAACACAGTCTAGTACACCACAGTCTAGTTCACCACAGTCTAGTTCAACACAGTCTAGTACAACACAGTCTAGTACACAACAGTCTAGTACAACAGTCTAGTACAACACTGTCTATTACACCACAGTCTATGACAACACAGTCTATGACAACACAGTCTAGTACCACAGTCTAGTACACCACAGTCTAGTTCAACACAGTCTAGTACAACACAGTCTATTACACCACAGTCTAGTACACCACAGTCTAGTACACCACAGTCTAGTACACAACAGTCTAGTACAACGGTCTAGTACAACACAGTCTAGTACAACACAGTCTAGTACACCACAGTCTAGTACAACACAGTCTATTACAACACAGTCTATTACAACACAGCCTCGTACAACACAGTCTATTACAACACAGCCTAGTACAACACAGTCTAGTACAACACAGTCTATTACAACACAGCCTAGTACACCAAAGTCTAGTACACCACAGTCTAGTACAACACAGTCTATTACACCACAGTCTAGTACAACACAGTCTATTACAACACAGCCTAGTACAACACAGCCTAGTACACCACAGTCTAGTACAACACAGTCTATTACAACACAGCCTAGTACACCACAGCCTAGTACACCACAGTCTAGTACAACACAGTCTATTACACCACAGTCTAGTACAGCACAGTCTATGACAACACAGTCTAGTACAACACAGTCTAGTACACCACAGTCTAGTACACCACAGTCTATGACAACACAGTCTGACAACACAGTCTAGTACACCACAGTCTAGTACAACACAGTCTATGACAACACAGTCTATGACAACACAGTCTAGTACAACACAGTCTATGACAACACAGTCTATGACAACACAGTCTACTACAACACAGCCTAGTACAACACAGCCTAGTACAACACAGCCTAGTACACCACAGTCTAGTACAACACAGTCTATTACACCACAGTCTAGTACACCACAGTCTAGTACAACACAGTCTATTACACCACAGTCTAGTACAACAGCCTAGTACAACACAGTCTAGTACAACAGCCTAGTACAACACAGTCTAGTACAACACAGTCTAGTACGACACAGTCTAGTACGACACAGTCTAGTACAACACAGTCTATTACAACAGTCTATTACAACAGTCTATTACAACACAGTCTAGTACAACACAGTCTATTACAACACAGCCTAGTACAACACAGTCTAGTACAACACAGTCTAGTACAACACAGTCTAGTACAACACAGTCTAGTACACCACAGTCTATTACAACACAGTCTATTACAACACAGTCTAGTACAACACAGTCTAGTACAACATAGTCTAGTACACCACAGTCTAGTACACCACAGTCTAGTACAACAGAGTCTATTACACCACAGTCTAGTACAACACAGTCTATTACAACACAGCCTAGTACACCACAGTCTATTACAACATAGTCTAGTACACCACAGTCTAGTACACCACAGTCTAGTACAACAGAGTCTATTACAACAGAGTCTATTACACCACAGTCTAGTACACCACAGTCTAGTACAACACAGTCTATTACAACACAGTCTAGTACAACACAGTCTAGTACAACAGAGTCTAGACATGGTGGTGGTTGTGTGTTCTGTGAACAGTGTAACTGGTATCCATCTGAATCCTGTGTGTGTGTTCTGTGAACAGTGTAACTGGTATCCATCTGAATCCTGTGTGTGTGTTCTGTGTGTGTCAGGGGGGATCAGTGAACAGCTCAACCTGGAGGACAGACTTCCTGGTGGAGTATGAAGGGGAGGGGTCTGATGTGGCTGATCCAGCTTGCCCCCTGCTGGGCCCGGGGGTCTCCGAGTGTTTCCCTGACTGTGTGTGTGAGGATTCCTTTAACAACACGTACGCCTGCGTTCGGACCGTCAGCCCCTTTACCAACCTCCAGTACTGCGAGTTTGATGACAACGAGGTAACAGAGGGAGAGAACTATCACCTTTAGTCACAATATGTTTGTGTTAGGGATGTGTATATGTCTCACCCATAGAAATAGAATGAAGTTCCTGCTTTACTGCTATGGGGACACTCAACATGGCCGCCAGTCCACCCATAGAAATAGAATGAAGTTCCTGCTGTACTGCTATGGGGACACTCAACATGGCCGCCAGTCCACCCATAGAAATAGAATGAAGTTCCTGCTTTACTGCTATGGGGACACTCAACATGGCCGCCAGTCCACCCATAGAAATAGAATGAAGTTCCTGCTTTACTGCTATGGGGACACTCAACATGGCCGCCAGTCCACCCTACTAACTAACTCTCTCTCTCTCTCTCTCTCTCTCTCTCTCTCTCTCTCTCTCTCTCTCTCTCTCTCTCTCTCTCTCTCTCTCTCTCTGTCTGTCTGTCTGTCTGTCTGTCTGTCTGTCTGTCTGTCTGTCTGTCTGTCTGTCTGTCTGTCTGTCTGTCTGTCTGTGTCCCAGGTGTTTGTAGAGGTATATAACATGACAGCAGACCCCTACCAGCTCAGTAACCTGGCGAAGACCATTGACCAGGAGGTCCTGGAGAAGATGAACCACAGACTGATGATGCTGCAGTCCTGTTCTGGACCGTCCTGTAGGACCCCTGGAGTCTACGACCCACGGTACGCACAGACACACCACCACCACCACGCACAGTACACAGACCAACGACACCACCACCACCACCACCACACACAGACCACCACCACCACCACCACCACGCACAGTACACAACCACCACCACCACCACGCACAGTACACAGACCAACGACACCACCACCACCACCACCACGCACAGACACACCACCACCACCACGCACAGTACACAGACCAACGACACCACCACCACCACCACCACGCACAGTACACAGACCAACCACCACCACCACCACCACGCACAGTACACAGACCAACCACCACCACCACCACGCACAGTACACAGACCAACGACACCACCACCACCACCACCACACACAGACCACCACCACCACCACCACCACCACCACGCACAGTACACAGACCAACCACCACCACCACCACCACCACCACGCACAGTACACAGACCAACCACACCACCACCACCACCACCACGCACAGTACACAGACCAACCACCACCACCACCACCACCACCACGCACAGTACACAGACCAACGACACCACCACCACCACCACCACCACGCACAGTACACAGACCAACCACACCACCACCACCACACCACCACCACCACGCACAGTACACAGACCAACCACCACCACCACCACCACCACCACGCACAGTACACAGACCAACGACACCACCACCACCACCACGCACAGTACACAGACCAACCACACCACCACCACCACGCACAGTACACAGACCAACGACACCACCACCACCACCACCACCACGCACAGTACACAGACCAACCACACCACCACCACCACCACCACGCACAGTACACAGACCAACCACACCACCACCACCACCACCACGCACAGTACACAGACCAACGACACCACCACCACCACCACCACCACCACCACGCACAGTACACAGACCAACGACACCACCACCACCACCACCACGCACAGTACACAGACCAACCACACCACCACCACCACCACCACCACGCACAGTACACAGACCAACGACACCACCACCACCACCACCACCACCACCACGCACAGTACACAGACCAACGACACCACCACCACCACCACCACCACCACGCACAGTACACAGACCAACGACACCACCACCACCACCACGCACAGTACACAGACCAACGACACCACCACCACCACCACCACGCACAGTACACAGACCAACCACACCACCACCACCACCACGCACAGTACACAGACCAACGACACCACCACCACCACCACCACCACGCACAGTACACAGACCAACGACACCACCACCACCACGCACAGTACACAGACCAACCACACCACCACCACCACCACCACGCACAGTACACAGACCAACCACACCACCACCACCACCACCACGCACAGTACACAGACCAACGACACCACCACCACCACGCACAGTACACAGACCAACGACACCACCACCACCACCACCACGCACAGTACACAGACCAACGACACCACCACCACCACCACCACGCACAGTACACAGACCAACCACACCACCACACCACCACCACCACGCACAGTACACAGACCAACCACACCACCACCACCACCACCACGCACAGTACACAGACCAACGACACCACCACCACCACGCACAGTACACAGACCAACCACACCACCACCACCACCACCACCACGCACAGTACACAGACCAACGACACCACCACCACCACCACCACGCACAGTACACAGACCAACGACACCACCACCACCACCACCACGCACAGTACACAGACCAACCACCACCACCACCACCACCACCACGCACAGTACACAGACCAACGACACCACCACCACGCACAGTACACAGACCAACGACACCACCACCACCACCACCACGCACAGTACACAGACCAACGACACCACCACCACCACCACCACCACCACGCACAGTACACAGACCAACCACACCACCACACCACCACCACCACCACGCACAGTACACAGACCAACCACACCACCACCACCACCACGCACAGTACACAGACCAACGACACCACCACCACCACCACCACCACGCACAGTACACAGACCAACCACACCACCACACCACCACCACCACGCACAGTACACAGACCAACCACACCACCACCACCACCACCACGCACAGTACACAGACCAACGACACCACCACCACCACCACCACGCACAGTACACAGACCAACGACACCACCACCACCACCACCACCACGCACAGTACACAGACCAACCACACCACCACCACCACCACCACCACGCACAGTACACAGACCAACGACACCACCACCACCACACCACCACCACCACGCACAGTACACAGACCAACGACACCACCACCACCACCACCACCACGCACAGTACACAGACCAACCACACCACCACCACCACCACCACGCACAGTACACAGACCAACCACACCACCACCACCACCACCACCACCACGCACAGTACACAGACCAACCACACCACCACCACTACCACGCACAGTACACAGACCAACCACCACCACCACCACACCACCACCACCACGCACAGTACACAGACCAACGACACCACCACCACCACCACCACGCACAGTACACAGACCACCACCACCACCACCACCACCACACCACCACCACGCACAGTACACAGACCAACGACACCACCACCACCACGCACAGTACACAGACCACCACCACCACCACCACCACCACGCACAGTACACAGACCAACCACCACCACCACCACACCACCACCACCACGCACAGTACACAGACCAACGACACCACCACCACCACCACCACCACCACGTACAGTACACAGACCACCACCACCACACCACCACCACGCACAGTACACAGACCAACGACACCACCACCACCTCTCCTCTCCTCAGACCACCCAGTTCTAACCCTCTCCTCTTCTCTCTACAGACCCACCCAGCTCTAACCCTCTCCTCTCCTCAGACCACCCAGCTCTAACCCTCTCCTCGGACCACCCAGCTCTAACCCTCTCCTCTCCTCAGACCACCCAGCTCTAACCCTCTCCTCTTCTCTCTACAGACCACCCAGCTCTAACCCTCTCCTCTCCTCAGACCACCCAGCTCTAACCCTCTCCTCTCCTCAGACCACCCAGCTCTAACCCTCTCCTCTCCTCAGACCACCCAGCTCTAACCCTCTCCTCTCCTCAGACCACCCAGCTCTAACCCTCTCCTCTCCTCAGACCACCCAGCTCTAACCCTCTCCTCTCCTCAGACCACCCAGCTCTAACCCTCTCCTCAGACCACCCAGCTCTAACCCTCTCCTCTCCTCAGACCACCCAGCTCTAACCCTCCTCCTCTCCTCAGACCACCCAGCTCTAACCCTCTCCTCTCCTCAGACCACCCAGCTCTAACCCTCTCCTCTCCTCAGACCACCCAGCTCTAACCCTCTCCTCTCCTCAGACCACCCAGCTCTAACCCTCCCCTCTCCTCAGACCACCCAGCTCTAACCCTCCCCTCTCCTCAGACCACCCAGCTCTAACCCTCTCCTCTCCTCAGACCACCCAGCTCTAACCCTCTCCTCTCCTCAGACCACCCAGCTCTAACCCTCTCCTCAGACCACCCAGCTCTAACCCTCTCTACAGATCACCCAGCTCTAACCCTCTCCTCTCCTCTCTACAGACCACCCAGCTCTAACCCTCTCCTCTCCTCTCTACAGACCACCCAGCTCTAACCCACCCCTCTCCTCTCCTCAGGCCACCCAGCTCTAACCCTCTCCTCTCCTCTCTACAGACCACCCAGCTCTAACCCTCTCCTCTCTACAGACCACCCAGCTCTAACCCACCCCTCTCCTCTCCTCTCTACAGACCACCCAGCTCTAACCCTCTCCTCTCTACAGACCACCCAGATCTAACCCTCTCCTCTCTACAGACCACCCAGATCTAACCCACCCCTCTCCTCTCCTCTCCTCAGACCACCCAGCTTAACCCTCTCCTCAGACCACCCAGCTCTAACCCTCTCCTCTCCTCTCTACAGACCACCCAGCTCTAACCCTCTCCTATCCTCTCTACAGACCACCCAGATCTAACCCACCCCTCTCCTCTCCTCTCCTCAGACCACCCAGCTTAACCCTCTCCTCAGACCACCCAGCTCTAACCCTCCCCTCTCCTCAGACCACCCAGCTCTAACCCTCTCCTCTCCTCTCTACAGACCACCCAGATCTAACCCACCCCTCTCCTCTCCTCTCCTCAGACCACCCAGCTTAACCCTCTCCTCAGACCACCCAGCTCTAACCCTCTCCTCTTCTCTCTACAGACCACCCAGCTCTAACCCGCTCCTCTCCTCAGACCACCCAGCTCTAACCCTGTCCTCTCCTCTCCTCAGACCACCCAGCTCTAACCCTCTCCTCAGACCACCCAGCTCTAACCCTCTCCTCTCCTCAGACCACCCAGCTCTAACCCTCTCCTCTCCTCAGACCACCCAGCTCTAACCCTCTCCTCTCCTCAGACCACCCAGCTCTAACCCTCTCCTCAGACCACCCAGCTCTAACCCTCTCCTCAGACCACCCAGCTCTAACCCTCCCCTCTCCTCAGACCACCCAGCTCTAACCCTCTCCTCTCCTCAGACCACCCAGCTCTAACCCTCTCCTCTCCTCAGACCACCCAGCTCTAACCCTCTCTACAGACCACCCAGCTCTAACCCTCCCCTCTCCTCTCCTCAGACCACCCAGCTCTAACCCTCTCCTCTCCTCAGACCACCCAGCTCTAACCCTCTCCTCTCCTCAGACCACCCAGCTCTAACCCTCTCCTCTCCTCAGACCACCCAGCTCTAACCCTCTCCTCTCCTCAGACCACCCAGCTCTAACCCTCTCCTCTCCTCAGACCACCCAGCTCTAACCCTCTCCTCTCTACAGACCACCCAGCTCTAACCCTCTCCTCTCTACAGACCACCCAGCTCTAACCCTCTCCTCTCCTCAGACCACCCAGCTCTAACCCTCTCCTCTCCTCAGACCACCCAGCTCTAACCCTCTCCTCTCCTCAGACCACCCAGCTCTAACCCTCTCCTCTCCTCAGACCACCCAGCTCTAACCCTCTCCTCTCTACAGACCACCCAGCTCTAACCCTCTCCTCTCTACAGACCACCCAGCTCTAACCCTCTCCTCTCCTCAGACCACCCAGCTCTAACCCTCTCCTCTCTACAGACCACCCAGCTCTAACCCTCTCCTCTCCTCAGACCACCCAGCTCTAACCCTCTCCTCTCTACAGACCACCCAGCTCTAACCCTCTCCTCTCTACAGACCACCCAGCTCTAACCCTCTCCTCTCCTCAGACCACCCAGCTCTAACCCTCTCCTCTCCTCAGACCACCCAGCTCTAACCCTCTCCTCTCCTCAGACCACCCAGCTCTAACCCTCTCCTCTCCTCTCCTCAGACCACCCAGCTCTAACCCTCTCCTCTCCTCTCCTCAGACCACCCAGCTCTAACCCACCCCTCTCCTCAGACCACCCAGCTCTAACCCACCCCTCTCCTCTCCTCTCCTCAGACTACCCAGCTCTAACCCTCTCCTCAGACCACCCAGCTCTAACCCTCTCCTCTCCTCAGACCACCCAGCTCTAACCCTCTCCTCTCCTCAGACCACCCAGCTCTAACCCACCCCTCTCCTCTCTACAGACCACCCAGAACTAAAACACCCCTCTCCTCTCCTCTTCTCTCTTCAGGTATAATTTTGATCCTCGTCTGATGTTCAGTAACAGGAGCCACCGGAGCAACAGGCTGAGACGGGGCCTGAAATAAGGAGATGAGAGAGAGAGGGGAGGTCTGTCTGAGCCCATCCTGCTGTTACCTAGTGGCTGAGACTTCAGCCCAGTTGGGGTCAGAGGGGGACCTGCTGTCCACTCCACACTACAGCACTTTTAACAGGGAGGCCTTTGTCTGTACACAACACACCCCGTCTACCCTGTGTGTGTGTGTGTGTGTGTGTGTGTGTGTGTGTGTGTGTGTGTGTGTGTGTGTGTACAGTAGCACCCAGTGACTCTGTTTATTTTAAGACATGGTTTGACTGATTTAATTTGACATGTTGTGTTCGCTAATTATGTGAGGAAAATAAATTACTACAAATCAGCTGTTTTTCCAAATCATTAACAAGTCGTGACCGGCTACAGCAGGACTAGAAACCAAACACGTTGTTTCTCTTTCTCCCAGTAGGACTAGAAACCAAACACGTTGTTTCTCTTTCTCCCAGTAGGACTAGAAACCAAACACGTTGTTTCTCTTTCTCCCAGTAGGACTAGAAACCAAACACGTTGTTTCTCTTTCTCCCAGTAGGACTAGAAACCAAACACGTTGTTTCTCTTTCTCCCAGTAGGACTAGAAACCAAACACGTTGTTTCTCTTTCTCCCAGTAGGACTAGAAACCAAACACGTTGTTTCTCTTTCTCCCAGTAGGACTAGAAACCAAACACGTTGTTTCTCTTTCTCCCAGTAGGACTAGAAATAATGTATTGGGTCATTTTGGAGTCACTTTTATTGTAAATAATAATATAATGTTTCTAAACCCTTCTACATGAATGTGGATGCTACATTTACATTTACATTTTAGTAATTTAGCAGACGCTCTTATCCAGAGCGACTTACAGTTAGTGAATACATCTTTTTTTTTTTTATACTGGCCCCCTGTGGGAATCAAACCCACAACCCTGTCGTTGCAAACGCCATGCTCTATCAACTGAGCTACATCCCTGCTGGCCATTCCCTCCCCTACCCTGGACGACGCTGGGCCAATTGTGCGCCGCCCCATGGGTCTCCCGGTCGCGGCCGGCTGCGACAGAGCCTGGATTCGAACCAGGATCTCTAGTGGCACAGTTAGCACTGCGATGCAGTGCCTTAGACCACTGCTACCATGGTTACGGATAATCCGGAATGAAGCGTGGATGCTACCATGGTTACGGATAATCCGGAATGAAGCGTGGATGCTACCATGGTTACGGATAATCCGGAATGAAGCGTGGACGCTACCATGGTTACGGATAATCCTGAATGAAGCGTGAATAATTCCACATTTAATAATGTAGAACTGTTTAGAAACATTCTATTCTTATTAAAAATAAAAGTGACTCCAAAATGACACTTTTATTTACCGTTCATTTCTATTGGACACAAGATATAATCTGAAACACAACCAAAACAAACAGCAAATGCATCCAACAAATGTGTAGAGTCACAAGCTTGATGTAATCATTGTGTTCTAGGAATATGGGACCAAATACTTACATTTTGACTACTTTAATACACACACAAGTGAATTTGTCCCAATACTTTTGGTCCCCTAAAATGGGGGGGGGGGACTATGTACAAAAGTGCTGTAATTTCTAAACGGTTCACCCTCAAATTAAAGCTGACAGTCTGCACTTTAACCTCACAGTCATTGTATCAAGTGTTGGAGTGTACAGAGCCAAAACAAACAGAAATGTGTCACTGTCTCAATCCTTTTGGAGATCACTGTATGTACTGTTGTGGCGTCATTTGGACATATTTACAGACCTTACAGTTCTGAGACATGTATCTGTAGTGGTAAGGCCGGAAACAGTGGAGCGGTCAGGGAGACGGAGGGCCTTTTAAACTAACTGAATATGTTATGATGATGTGCTGGCGTAGCTGTAAGGTCAGAGATTTGCAACCAGCATCAACTTTGTGTGTTTGGAATTACCAGATAGTTTCTTGTTGACTATAACTCCTGAGCTAGCTAGCTACAGGGTGCATTTAGCTATTTTAGAGAAATAAACGTCAATCACATACTAACCTGTCAATCACATACTAACCTGTCAATCACACAGCTAACCTGTCAATCACACAGCTAACCTGTCAATCACACGGCTAACCTGTCAATCACACAGCTAACCTGTCAATCACACTGCTAACCTGTCAATCACAGCTAACCTGTCAATCACAGCTAACCTGTCAATCACACAGCTAACCTGTCAATCACACAGCTAACCTGTCAATCACACAGCTAACCTGTCAATCACATCATTCAACCATCTCAGTATCCATTGTCCAGCTCTGTCTCAGCTCACTGATGCACTTTCCAATCTGTCCAAACGGTTCCATGGTTTTGCAAAAAAAAATTCCCCGATTTAGTAGTTTTTGTTATGCGATTGTTATACATTTCTGGCTTGCGTTGCTTGTCCAATAAACTAAAGGTATTCTGAAATCACTGCCTGGTTCGTGGCATTTTTTTTTCAGTGTGTTTAAAATGTACTGTTGGAAAACCGAGATCTTACCACAGTCATAGTTAAACATGGACAGTGAGGGAAAAGGATTTGATCCCCTGCTGATTTTGTACGTTTGCCCACTGACAAAGAAATGATCAGTCCATCATTTTAATGGTAGGTTTATTTGAACAGTGAGAGACAGACTAACAACAACAAAATCCAGAATAACGCATGTCAAAAATGTTATAAATTGATTTGCATTTTAATGAGGGAAATAAGTATTTGACCCCCTCTCAATCAGAAAGATTTCTGGCTCCCAGGTGTCTTTTATACAGGTAACGAGCTGAGATTAGGAGCACACTCTTAAAGGGAGTGCTCCTAATCTCAGTTTGTTACCTGTATAAAAGACACCTGTCCACAGAAGCAATCAATCAATCAGATTCCAAACTCTCCACCATGGCCAAGACCAAAGAGCTCTCCAAGGATGTCAGGGACACGATTGTAGACCTACACAAGGCTGGAATGGATTACAAGACCATCACCAAGCAGCTTGGTGAGAAGGTGACAACAGTTGGTGCGATTATTCGCAAATGGAAGAAACCCAAAAGAACTGTCAATCTCCCTCGGCCTGGGGCTCCATGCAAGATCTCACCTCATGGAGTTGCAATGACCATGAGAACGGTGAGGAATCAGCCCAGAACTACACGGGAGGATCTTGTCAATGATCTCAAGGCAGCTGGGACCATAGTCACCAAGAAAACAATTGGTAACACACTACGCCGTAAAGGACTGAAATCCTGCAGCGCCCGCAAGGTCCCCCTGCTCAAGAAAGCACATATACAGGCCCGTCTGAAGTTTGCCAATGAACATCTGAATGATTCAGAGGAGAACTGGGTGAAAGTGTTGTGGTCAGATGAGACCAAAATCTAGCTATTTGGCATCAACTCAACTCGCCGTGTTTGGAGGAGGAGGAATGCTGCCTATGACCCCAAGAACACCATCCCCACCGTCAAACATGGAGGTGGAAACATTATGCTTTGGGGGTGTTTTTCTGCTAAGGGGACAGGACAACTTCACCGCATCAAAGGGACGATGGATGGGGCCATGTACCGTCAAATCTTGGGTGAGAACCTCCTTCCCTCAGCCAGGGCATTGACCATGGGTCGTGGATGGGTATTCCAGCATGACAATGACCCAAAACACACGGCCAAGGCAACAAAGGAGTGGCTCAAGAAGAAGCACATTAAGGTCCTGGAGTGGCCTAGCCAGTCTCCAGACCTTAATCCCATAGAAAATCTGTGGAGGGAGCTGAAGGTTCGAGTTGCCAAATGTCAGCCTCGAAACCTTAATGACTTGGAGAAGATCTCAAATCAATGTGCGGGGGCACCGGCTAGTTGAGGTAGTTGAAGTAATATGTACATGTGGGTAGAGTTAAAGTGACTATGCATAAATAATTAACAGAGTAGCAGCAGCGTAAAAAGATGGGGTGGGGGGGGCAGTGCAAATAGTCTGGGTAGCCATGATTAGCTGTGCAGGAGTCTTATGGCTTGGGGGTAGAAGCTGTTGAGAAGTCTTTTGGACCTAGACTTGGCACTCCGGTACCGCTTGCTGTGCGGTAGCAGAGAGAACAGTCTATGACTAGGGTGGCTGGAGTCTTTGACAATTTTGAGGGCCTTCCTCTGACACCGCCTGGTATAGAGGTCCTGGCTGGCAGGAAGCTTGGCCCCAGTGATGTACTGGGCCGTACGCACTACCCTCTGTAGTGCCTTGCGGTCGGAGGCCAAGCAGTTGCCATACCAGGCGGTGATGCAACCAGTCAGGATGCTCTCGATGGTGCAGCTGTATAATTTTTTGAGGATCTGAGGACCCATGCCAAATCTTTTCAGTCTCCTGAGGGGGAATAGCCTTTGTCGTGCCCTCTTCACGACTGTCTTGGTGTGTTTGGACCATGATAGTTCGTTGGTGATGTGGACACCAAGGAACTTGAAGCTCTCAACCTGTTCCACTACAGCCCGTCGATGAGAATGGGGGCGTGCTCAGTCCTCTTTTTTTTTTTCCTGTAGTCCACAATCATCTCCTTTGTCTTGGTCACGTTGAGGGAGAGGTTGTTATCCTGGCACCACACGGCCAGGTCTCTGACCTCCTCCCTATAGGCTGTCTCATCGTTGTCGGTGATCAGGCCTACCACTGTTGTGTCGTCGGCAAACTTAATGATGGTGTTGGAGTCGTGCCTGGCCATGCAGTCATGGGTGAACAGGGAGTACAGGAGGGGACTGAGCACGCACCCCTGAGGGGCCCCCGTGTTGAGGATCAGCGTGGCAGATGTGTTGTTACCTACCCTTACCTCCAGGATCCAGTTGCAGAGGGAGGTGTTTAGTCCCAGGATCCTTAGCTTAGTGATGAGCTTTGAGGGCACTATGGTGTTGAATGCTGAGCTGTAAATGAATAGCATTCTCACGTATGTGTTCCTCTTGTCCAGGTGGGAAAGGGCAGTGTGGAGTGCAATAGAGATTGCATCATCTGTGGATCTGTTGGGGCGGTATGCAAATTGGAGTGGGTCTAGGGTTTCTGGAATAATGGTGTTGATGTGAGCCATGCCTTTCAAAGCACTTCATGGCTACAGACGTCAGTGCTACGGGTCGGTAGTCATTTAGGCAGGTTATCTTAGAGTCCTTGGGCACGGGGACTATGGTGGTCTGCTTGAAACATGTTGGTATTACAGACTCAGTCAGGGACATGTTGAAAATGTCAGTGAAGACACTTGCCAGTTGGTCAGCACATGCTCGGAGTATACGTCCTGGTAATCCATCTGAATGTTGACCTGCTTAAAAGTCTTACTCACATCGGCTACGGAGAGCGTGATCACATAGTCATCCGGAACAGCTGGTGCTCTCATGCATGCTTCAGTGTTGCTTGCCTCGAAGCGAGCATAGAAGTGGTTTAGCTCGTCTGGAAGTCTTGTGTCACTGGGCAGGTCGCGGCTGTGCTTCCCTTTGTAGTCTGTAATAGTTTTCAAGCCCTGCCACATCCGACGAGCATCAGAGCCGGTGTAGTACGATTCAATCTTAGTCCTGTATTGACTCTTTGCCTGTTTGATGGTTCGTCGGAGGGCATAGCGGGATTTCGTATAAGCGTCCGGGTTAGAGTCCCGCTCCTTGAAAGCGGCAGCTCTACCCTTTAGCTCAGTGCGGATGTTGCCTGTAATCCATGGCTTCTGGTTGGGGTATGTACATACGGTCACTGTGGGGACGACATCGTCGATGCACTTATTGATGAAGCCAGTGTCTGATGTGGTGTACTCCTCAATGCTATCTGAAGAATCCCGGAACATATTCCAGTCTGTGCTAGCAAAACAGTCCTGTAGCTTAGCATCTGCGTCATCTGACCACTTTTTTTTATTAACCGAGTCACTGGTACTTCCTGCTTTAGTTTTTGCTTATAAGCAGGAATCAGGAGGATAGAGTTATGGTCAGATTTGCCAAATGGAGGGCGAGGGAGAGCTTTGTATGCGTCTCTGTGTGTGGAGTAAAGGTGGTCTAGAGTTTTTTTCCCTCTGGTTGCACATTTACAGTGGGGAAAAAAAGTATTTAGTCAGCCACCAATTGTGCAAGTTCTCCCACTTAAAAAGATGAGAGAGGCCTGTAATTTTCATCATAGGTACACGTCAACTATGACAGACAAATTGAGAAAAAAAAATCCAGACAATCACATTGTAGGATTTTTAATGAATCTATTTGCAAATTATGGTGGAAAATAAGTATTTGGTCACCTACAAACAAGCAAGATTTCTGGAGCTCACAGACCTGTAACAACTTCTTTAAGAGGCTCCTCTGTCCTCCACTCGTTACCTGTATTAATGGCACCTGTTTGAACTTGTTATCAGTATAAAAGACACCTGTCCACAACCTCAAACAGTCACACTCCAAACTCCACTATGGCCAAGACCAAAGAGCTGTCAAAGGACACCAGAAACAAAATTGTAGACCTGCACCAGGCTGGGAAGACTGAATCTGCAATAGGTAAGCAGCTTGGTTTGAAGAAATCAACTGTGGGAGCAATTATTAGGAAATGGAAGACATACAAGACCACTGATAATCTCCCTATATCTGGGGCTCCACACAAGATCTCACCCCGTGGGGTCAAAATGATCACAAGAACGGTGAGCAACAATCCCAGAACCACACGGGGGGACCTAGTGAATGACCTGCAGAGAGCTGGGACCAAAGTAACAAAGCCTACCATCAGTAACACACTACGTCGCCAGGGACTCAAATCCTGCAGTGCCAGACGTGTCCCCCTGCTTAAGCCAGTACATGTCCAGGCCCGTCTGAAGTTTGCTAGAGTGCATTTGGATGATCCAGAAGAGGATTGGGAGAATGTCATATGGTCAGATGAAACCAAAATAGAACTTTTTGGTAAAAACTCAACTCGTCGTGTTTGGAGGACAAAGAATGCTGAGTTGCATCCAAAGAACACCATACCTACTGTGAAGCATGGGGGTGGAAAAATCATGCTTTGGGGCTGTTTTTCTGCAAAGGGACCAGGACGACTGATCCGTGTAAAGGAAAGAATGAATGGGGCCATGTATCGTGAGATTTTGAGTGAAAACCTCCTTCCATCAGCAAGGGCATTGAAGATGAAACGTGGCTGGGTCTTTCAACATGACAATGATCCCAAACACACCGCCCGGGCAACGAAGGAGTGGCTTCGTAAGAAGCATTTCAAGGTCCTGGAGTGGCCTAGCCAGTCTCCAGATCTCAACCCCATAGAAAATCTTTGGAGGGAGTTGAAAGTCCGTGTTGCCCAGCGACAGCCCCAAAACATCACTGCTCTAGAGGAGATCTGCATGGAGGAATGGGCCAAAATACCAGCAACAGTGTGTGAAAACCTTGTGAAGACTTACAGAAAACGTTTGACCTGTGTCATTGCCAACAAATGGTATATAACAAAGTATTGAGAAACTTTTGTTATTGACCAAATACTTATTTTCCACCATAATTTGCTAATAAATTCATTAAAAATCCTCCAATGTGATTATCTGGATTTTTTTCCTCATTTTGTCTGTCATAGTTGACGTGTACCTATGATGAAAATTACAGGCCTCTCTCATCTTTTTAAGTGGGAGAACTTGCACAATTGGTGGCTGACTAAATACGTTTTTTCCCCACTGTAACATGCTGGTAGAAATTAGGTAGAACGGATTTAAGTTTCCCACTAGGAGCGCTGCCTGCTTGTGGTGGTAAATAGACAGCAATGAAAAATATAGATGAAAACTCTCTTGGTAAATAGTGTGGTCTACAGCTTATCATAAGATACTCTACCTCAGGCGAGCAAAACCTTGAGACTTCCTTAATATTAGAGTTTGTGCACCAGCTGTTATTTACAAATATACACAGACCGCCACCCCTTGTCTTACCGGAGTCAGCCGTTCTATCCTGCCGATGTAGCGTACATCCCGTCAGCTGTATGTTGTCCATGTCGTCGTTCAGCCACGACTCGGTGAAACATAAGATATTACAGTTTTTATGTCCCGTTGGTAGGATAACCGTAATCGTAGGTCATCCAATTTATTCTCAAATGATTGAAGATTGGCTAATAGGATTGATGGGAGAAGCAGTTTACTCGCTCGCCGTTGGATCCTTACAAGGCACCCCGACCTACGTCCACGATATCTCCGTCTCTTTCTCCTGCGAATGACGGGGATTTGGGCCTTGTCGGGTGTCTGTAGGATATCCTTCGCGGCCGCCTCGTTGAAGAAAAAATCTTCGTCCAATATGAGGTGAGTAATCGCTGTCCTGATATCCAGAAGCTCTTTTTGGTTATAAGAGACGATGGCAGAAACATTATGTACAAAATAAATTACAAATAACGCGGAAAAACACACATAATAGTACAATTGGTTAGAGGGCTGTAAAACGGCAGCCATCTTCTCCGGCGCCATTCAAAGAGGAGTGGAACAAAATCCCTCCTGAGATGTGTGCAAACCTGGTGGCCAACTACAAGAAACGTCTGACCTCTGTGATTGCCAACAAGGGTTTTGCCACCAAGTACTAAGTCATGTTTTGCAGAGGGGTCAAATACTTATTTCCCTCATTAAAATGCAAATCAATTTATAACGTTTTTGACATGCGTTTTTCTGGATTTTGTTGTTGTTATTCTGTCTCTCACTGTTCAAATAAACCTACCATTAAAATTATAGACTGATCATGTCTTTGTCAGTGGGCAAACGTACAAAATCAGCAGGGGATCAAATACTTTTTTCCCTCACTGTACCTCAGCGGTCACTAACCCTGGTCCTAGAGAGAGGGTGCAGGCTTTTGTTCCAGCACAGCACTAACTTACCTCAAACAGGAACACTGCCAGAACCAGGTGTGTTGGAGCTAAAGTCTGAAACGGAGCAGGGTTGGGGAACGAGAAATGTTTTCGAGACCACTGCTGTTCTCTCTCTGCTCCTTGCCTCTCTGCTGCCCTCTACTGGTCATAGTGGTGAACCTCAGTCAGAGCAGGAAGTCATGAGGAAGAGACCCTAGCCCCGTTTTATACCTGGCTTCTAAATTGCATCCTTTGTCCTGATCTGGTCCACATGCTGATTGTGCCCAGATTTTTAGACCGGTGTAGACAGTCAAAAGACACATCGTGATCAGATCATCCTGCCCAGCTCCGGAGGTAGTCAGACATACATTGTGTAGACCAGTTTCCCAAGCCTGGTCCTCCAGTACCCCCAACAGTACACAGTTTCGTTGTAGTTCTTGACAAACACACCAACTCATTGAGGGCTTGATGATTAGTTGACTAACGCCTCTCCCCTATTTGACCTAGATAGTTTGTGTGAATGTATTGATATGTAGGCTACGTGTGCCTTTTTTAAATTGATGTAGTTCTGTCCTTGAGCTGTTCTTGTCTATTAATGTTCTGTATTATGTCATGTTTCATGTTCTGTGTGGACCCCAGGAAGAGTAGCTGCTGCTTTTGCGACTGCTAATGGGGATCCTAATAAAATACCAAAATACCAAAATCAGGTGCTCTTGTCCAGGGTTACAATAAAAATGTGTACTGTTTGGGGACCAGGGTTGGGAAACGTTGACTGACTACATCAATATGTATCTTAGTGCATTCAGACCCCTTCCCTTTTTCCACATTTTGTTACGTTACAGCCTTATTCTAACATGGATTAAGTACAAATAAATCCTCATCAATCTACACACAATACCCCATAATGACAAAGCGAAAACAGGTTTTAATTTTTTTTTTTTAATTTATTTAAAATAATAAACATACCTTATTTACATAAGTATTCAGACCTTTTGCTATGAGACTCGAAATTGAGCTCAGGTGCATCCTGTTTCCATTGATCATCCTTGAGCTGTTTCTACAACTTGATTGGAGTCCACCTGTGGTAAATTCAATTGATTGGACATGATTTGGAAAGGCACACACCTGTCTATATAAGGTCCCACAGTTGATCGTGCATGTCAGAGCAAAAACCAAGCCATGAGGTCGAAGGAATTGTCCGCAGAGCTCCGAGACAGGATTGGGTCGAGGTACAGATCTGGTGAAGGGTACCAAAAAATGTCTGGAGCATTGAAGGTCCCCAAGAACACAGTGGCCTCCATCATTCTTAAATGGAAGAAGTTTGGAACCACCAAGACTCTTCCTAGAGCTGGCCGCCCGGCCAAACTGAGCAAACAGGGGAGAAGGACCTTGGTCAGGGAGGTGACCAAGAACCCGAAGGTCACTGACAGAACTCCAGAGTTCCTCTGTGGAGATGGGAGAACCTTCCAGAAGGACAACCATCTCTGCAGCACTCCACCAATCAGGACTTTATGGTAGACTGGCCAGACGGAAGCCACTCCTCAGTAAAAGGCACATGACAGCCTGCTTGGAGTTTGCCAAAAGGCACCTAAAGACTCTCAGACCATGAGAAACAAGATTCTCTGGTCCGATGAAACCAAGATTGAACTCTTTGGCCTGAATGCCAAGCGTCACGTCTGGAGGAAACCTGGCACCATCACTACGGTGAAGCATGGTGGTGGCAGCATCATGCTGTGGGGATGTTTTTCAGCGGCAAACAATTTAATCCATTTTAGTATAAGGCTGCAACGTAACAAAATGTGGAAAAAGTCAAGGGGTCTGAATACTTTGCGAATGCACGGTCACCTTACATCTTACAATAAATAAATATTATTTGGAAAGACTAGCTGTGAAATGATTTGCGTAAGGGACCAGGAAATGTGGGCACAATGCAGAGACAGTGGATAGATAAGAGACGATACCATGTGTAGACATTTCTGGAAATGTGGGACAATCAGATGAAAATGTAGACAAGATCAGGACAAATGACCCACGTTAGTACCAGGTATATCTTGTTAATGACAACACGTTAGTACCAGGTATATCTAGTTAATAACAACACATTAGTACCAGGTATATCTTGTTAATAACAACACGTTAGTACCAGGTATATCTTGTTAATAACAACACGTTAGTACCAGGTATATCTTGTTAATAACAACACGTTAGTACCAGGTATATCTTGTTAATAACAACACGTTAGTACCAGGTATATCTAGTTAATAACAACACGTTAGTACCAGGTATATCTTGTTAATAACAACACGTTAGTACCAGGTATATCTTGTTAATAACAACACGTTAGTACCAGGTATATCTTGTTAATAGCAACACGTTAGTACCAGGTATATCTTGTTAATAACAACACGTTAGTACCAGGTATATCTTGTTCATAACAACACGTTAGTACCAGGTATATCTAGTTAATAACAACACGTTAGTACCAGGTATATCTTGTTAATAACAACACGTTAGTACCAGGTATATCTTGTTAATAACAACACGTTAGTACCAGGTATATCTAGTTAATAACAACACGTTAGTACCAGGTATATCTAGTTAATAACAACACGTTAGTACCAGGTATATCTTGTTAATAACAACACGTTAGTACCAGGTATATCTTGTTAATAGCAACACGTTAGTACCAGGTATATCTTCTTAATAACAACACGTTAGTACCAGGTATATCTTGTTCATAACAACACGTTAGTACCAGGTATATCTAGTTAATAACAACACGTTAGTACCAGGTATATCTAGTTAATAACAACACGTTAGTACCAGGTATATCTTGTTAATAACAACACGTTAGTACAAGGTATATCTTGTTAATAACAACACGTTAGTACCAGGTATATCTTGTTAATAACAACACGTTAGTACCAGGTATATCTAGTTAATAACACGTTAGTACCAGGTATATCTAGTTAATAACAACACGTTAGTACCAGGTATATCTTGTTAATACCAACACGTTAGTACCAGGTATATCTTGTTAATAACAACACGTTAGTACAAGGTATATCTTGTTAATAACAACACGTTAGTACCAGGTATATCTTGTTAATAACAACACGTTAGTACCAGGTATATCTAGTTAATAACATGTTAGTACCAGGTATATCTAGTTAATAACAACACGTTAGTACCAGGTATATCTTGTTAATAACAACACGTTAGTACCAGGTATATCTAGTTAATAACAACACGTTAGTACCAGGTATATCTAGTTAATAACAACACGTTAGTACCAGGTATATCTTGTTAATAACAACACATTAGTACCAGGTATATCTTGTTAATAGCAACACGTTAGTACCAGGTATATCTTGTTAATAGCAACACGTTAGTACCAGGTATATCTTGTTAATAACAACACGTTAGTACCAGGTATATCTTGTTAATAACAACACGTTAGTACCAGGTATATCTAGTTAATAACAACACGTTAGTACCAGGTATATCTAGTTAATAACAACACGTTAGTACCAGGTATATCTAGTTAATAACAACACGTTAGTACCAGGTATATCTTGTTAATAACAACATGTTAGTACCAGGTATATCTTGTTAATAACAACACGTTAGTACCAGGTATATCTAGTTAATAACAACACGTTAGTACCAGGTATATCTTGTTAATAACAACACGTTAGTACCAGGTATATCTAGTTAATAACAACACGTTAGTACCAGGTATATCTTGTTAATAACAACACGTTAGTACCAGGTATATCTAGTTAATAACAACACGTTAGTACCAGGCATATCTTGTTAATGACAACACGTTAGTACCAGGTATATCTTGTTAATAACAACACGTTAGTACCAGGCATATCTTGTTAATAACAACACGTTAGTACCAGGTATATCTTGTTAATGACACCACGTTAGTACCAGGTATATCTAGTTAATAACAACACGTTAGTACCAGGCATATCTTGTTAATGACAACACGTTAGTACCAGGTATATCTTGTTAATAACAACACGTTAGTACCAGGCATATCTTGTTAATAACAACACGTTAGTACCAGGTATATCTTGTTAATGACACCACGTTAGTACCAGGTATATCTAGTTAATAACAACACGTTAGTACAAGGTATATCTTGTTAATAACAACACGTTAGTACCAGGTATATCTAGTTAATAACAACACGTTAGTACAAGGTATATCTTGTTAATAACAACACGTTAGTACCAGGTATATCTAGTTAATAACAACACGTTAGTACCAGGTATATCTTGTTAATGACAACACGTTAGTACCAGGTATATCTTGTTAATGACAACACGTTAGTACCAGGTATATCTTGTTAATAACAACACGTTAGTACCAGGTATATCTTGTTAATAACAACACGTTAGTACCAGGTATATCTAGTTAATAACAACACATTAGTACCAGGTATATCTAGTTAATAACAACACGTTAGTACCAGGTATATCTAGTTAATAACAACACGTTAGTACCAGGTATATCTAGTTAATAACAACACGTTAGTACCAGGTATATCTAGTTAATAACAACACGTTAGTACCAGGTATATCTTGTTAATAACAACACGTTAGTACAAGGTATATCTTGTTAATGACAACATGTTAGTACCAGGTATATCTAGTTAATAACAACACGTTAGTACCAGGTATATCTAGTTAATAACAACATGTTAGTACCAGGTATATCTAGTTAATAACAACACGTTAGTACCAGGTATATCTTGTTAATAACAACACGTTAGTACCAGGTATATCTTGTTAATACCAACATGTTAGTACCAGGTATATCTTGTTAATACCAACATGTTAGTACCAGGTATATCTAGTTAATAACAACACGTTAGTACCAGGTATATCTTGTTAATGACACCACGTTAGTACCAGGTATATCTTGTTAATAACAACACGTTAGTACCAGGTATATCTTGTTAATGACAACACGTTAGTACCAGGTATATCTTGTTAATGACAACACGTTAGTACCAGGTATATCTTGTTAATAACAACACGTTAGTACCAGGTATATCTTGTTAATGACAACACGTTAGTACCAGGTATATCTTGTTAATAACAACACGTTAGTACCAGGTATATCTTGTTAATAACAACACGTTAGT
This sequence comes from Coregonus ussuriensis, assembly GCA_031479575.1. NCBI lineage: Eukaryota > Metazoa > Chordata > Actinopteri > Salmoniformes > Salmonidae > Coregonus > Coregonus ussuriensis. Next base: position 4,317,976 of record CM062500.1, on the reverse strand, counting down.
ACCAGGTATATCTTGTTAATGACACCACGTTAGTACCAGGTATATCTAGTTAATAACAACACGTTAGTACCAGGTATATCTAGTTAATAACAACACGTTAGTACCAGGTATATCTTGTTAATAACAACACGTTAGTACCAGGTATATCTAGTTAATAACAACACGTTAGTACCAGGTATATCTTGTTAATAACAACACGTTAGTACCAGGTATATCTTGTTAATGACACCACGTTAGTACCAGGTATATCTAGTTAATAACAACACGTTAGTACCATGTATATCTTGTTAATAACATGTTAGTACCAGGTATATCTTGTTAATAACAACACGTTAGTACCAGGTATATCTAGTTAATAACAACACGTTAGTACCAGGTATATCTAGTTAATAACACGTTAGTACCAGGTATATCTAGTTAATAACATGTTAGTACCAGGTATATCTTGTTAATAACAACACGTTAGTACCAGGTATATCTAGTTAATAACAACACGTTAGTACCAGGTATATCTAGTTAATAACAACACGTTAGTACCAGGTATATCTAGTTAATAACACGTTAGTACCAGGTATATCTTGTTAATAACAACACGTTAGTACCAGGTATATCTAGTTAATAACACGTTAGTACCAGGTATATCTTGTTAATAACAACACGTTAGTACCAGGTATATCTTGTTAATACCAACACGTTAGTACCAGGTATATCTTGTTAATAACATGTTAGTACCAGGTATATCTTGTTAATACCAACACGTTAGTACCAGGTATATCTTGTTAATAACAACACGTTAGTACCAGGTATATCTAGTTAATAACAACATGTTAGTACCAGGTATATCTAGTTAATATCAACACGTTAGTACCAGGTATATCTTGTTAATACCAACACGTTAGTACCAGGTATATCTTGTTAATAACAACACGTTAGTACCAGGTATATCTTGTTAATAACAACACGTTAGTACCAGGTATATCTAGTTAATGACAACACGTTAGTACCAGGTATATCTAGTTAATATCAACACGTTAGTACCAGGTATATCTTGTTAATACCAACACGTTAGTACCAGGTATATCTTGTTAATAACACCACGTTAGTACCAGGTATATCTTGTTAATAACAACACGTTAGTACCAGGTATATCTTGTTAATGACACCACGTTAGTACCAGGTATATCTTGTTAATACCAACACGTTAGTACCAGGTATATCTTGTTAATGACAACATGTTAGTACCAGGTATATCTAGTTAATAACAACACGTTAGTACCAGGTATATCTAGTTAATAACAACACGTTAGTACCAGGTATATCTAGTTAATAACAACACGTTAGTACCAGGTATATCTTGTTAATAACAACACGTTAGTACCAGGTATATCTAGTTAATAACAACACGTTAGTACCAGGTATATCTTGTTAATAACAACACGTTAGTACCAGGTATATCTTGTTAATAACAACACGTTAGTACCAGGTATATCTTGTTAATAACAACATGTTAGTACCAGGTATATCTTGTTAATAACAACACGTTAGTACCAGGTATATCTTGTTAATACCAACACGTTAGTACCAGGTATATCTTGTTAATGACACCACGTTAGTACCAGGTATATCTTGTTAATACCAACACGTTAGTACCAGGTATATCTTGTTAATGACAACATGTTAGTACCAGGTATATCTAGTTAATAACAACACGTTAGTACCAGGTATATCTAGTTAATAACAACATGTTAGTACCAGGTATATCTTGTTAATAACAACACGTTAGTACCAGGTATATCTTGTTAATAACAACACGTTAGTACCAGGTATATCTTGAGATATGCTTTATGTCTTCAGATCAGCTGAGTCCACAAAACAGTAAAATTGTGATATTATTAGTGTTTTTTTATTAAGTGGTCAATCAGATAGTTATGGCAAAAGATAACAACAATGTTATGATCATTTAAAACATCCTTCCTTGTCGTCTGTTGGATCAAAAACATTCCTTCCCCTGTAGAGGTCAGAGGAGACACTAACTCCAGCTGGGTTAGACCCCTATAACAGCCATCAGACAGATGCCTAACCAGCATGGCCAGTTACAACAGAATCTGTCCCCTGTACGGGTCAGAGGAGACACTAACTACAGCTGGGTTAGACCCCTATAACAGCCATCAGACAGATGCCTAACCAGCATGGCCAGTTACAACAGAATCTGTCCCCTGTACGGGTCAGAGGAGACACTAACTCCAGCTGGGTTAGACCCCTATAACAGCCATCAGACAGATGCCTAACCAGCATGGCCAGTTACAACAGAATCTGTCCCCTGTACGGGTCAGAGGAGACACTAACTACAGCTGGGTTAGACCCCTATAACAGCCATCAGACAGATGCCTAACCAGCATGGCTAGTTACAACAGAATCTGTCCCCTGTACGGGTGAGAGGAGACACTTTAGACCAACATATGAACTAACTAAAGACATGGTTTTTCAGTTGAACAGTCTCTTGGTCATTCAGTGCACTGTGGAACCAAATGATCTGTATTACAAAGGTCGCAGATCAACTGAAACCTGTCCCTAAGGACTGAAAACCATACCTGGTTGTGATTGGCAATAGACCCAGCGCCATGGGCAGGTATCACTGCTGCAGTCTCTGGACACGTCACAGTCAGGTAACTTGCTCCTTTCACCCCTTCCCCACAGCCACCCCCAGGCCTGGAAGAGAGGCCTGCGGCAGAAGTTGGTCCTAACCCCAGTTCCTAACCTTATAGGTAAAGGAGAATCCCTGGTCCTGGATCAGTGGTTAGGACCACTTCTACCGTACCTTATCTTCCTTCCAGTCTGTTATCTACAGTAGATAGCTAGCTAGCGGTTAGCTCCAGTCCCTCCATGTTATCTACAGTAGATAGCTAGCGGTTAGCTCCAGTCCTCCATGTTATCTACAGTAGATAGCTAGCGGTTAGCTCCAGTCCTCCATGTTATCTACAGTAGATAGCTAGCTAGTGGTTAGCTCCAGTCCCTCCATGTTATCTACAGTAGATAGCTAGCTAGCGGTTAGCTCCAGTCCTCCATGTTATCTACAGTAGATAGCTAGCTAGTGGTTAGCTCCAGTCCCTCCATGTTATCTACAGTAGATAGCTAGCTAGCGGTTAGCTCCAGTCCTCCATGTTATCTACAGTAGATAGCTAGCGGTTATCTCCAGTCCTCCATGTTATCTACAGTAAAAAATAATAATAATAAGATAGATATAAGATAGATAGCTGTTATCTACAGTAGATAGATAGCTAGCGGTTAGCTCCAGTCCTCCATGTTATCTACAGTAGATAGCTAGCTAGCGGTTAGCTCCAGTCCTCCATGTTATCTACAGTAGATAGCTAACTAGCGGTTAGCTCCAGTCCTCCATGTTATCTACAGTAGATAGCTAGCGGTTAGCTCCAGTCCTCCATGTTATCTACAGTAGATAGCTAGCTAGCGGTTAGCTCCAGTCCTCCATGTTATCTACAGTAGATTGCTAACTAGCGGTTAGCTCCAGTCCTCCATGTTATCTACAGTAGATAGCTAGCGGTTAGCTCCAGTCCTCCATGTTATCTAAAGTAGATAGCTAGCTAGCGGTTAGCTCCAGTTCTCCATGTTATCTACAGTAGATAGCTAGCTAGCGGTTAGCTCCAGTCCTCCATGTTATCTACAGTAGATAGCTAGCGGTTAGCTCCAGTCCTCCATGTTATCTACAGTAGATAGCTAGCTAGCGGTTAGCTCCAGTCCTCCATGTTATCTACAATAGATAGCTAGCGGTTAGCTCCAGTCCTCCATGTTATCTACAGTAGATAGCTAGCGGTTAGCTCCAGTCCTCCAGGACAGGAAGGAAGGGCAGGTCGGTGCTACCCAGGTAGAGTCTCCCCTGGTGGGGGAACACGTCGCTGACGGCCCAGGTCAGGCTGCCTGTAGGGTCATGGAGACTCCCCACCACCTCCCCTTCACCACCCAACTCCAACACCAGGCCGTATCTAGGCAACAACATGTTGTACCAGTTCAGAGGAACCACCTGGAATAAAACAGAACACAGGTTACAGGCTTTAATATGAATATCATTATATCATAGAGATCCACTGAGTATACCAAACATTAGGAACACCTTCCTAATGTTGAGTTGCACCCCACCTTTTTCCCTCAGAACAGCCTTAATTCGTCAGGGCATGGACTCTACAAGGTGTCGAAAGCGTTCCACAGGGATGCTGGCCCATGTTGACTCCAATGCTTCCCACAGTTGTGTCAAGTTGGCTGGATGTCCTTTGGGTGGTGGACCATTCTTGATACACACAGGAAACTGTTGAGTCTGAAAAACCCAGCAGCGTTGCAGTTCTTGACACAATCCGGTGCACCTGGCACCTACTACCATACCCCGTTCAAAGGCACTTAAATATGTTGTCTTGCCCATTCACCCTCTGAATGGAACACGTACACAATCCATGTCTCAATTGTCTCAAGGCTTAAACATCCTTCTTTAACCTGTCTCCTCCCCTTCATCTACACTGATTGAAGTGGATTTAATAAGTGACATCAATAAGGGATCATAGCTTTCACCTGGATTCACCTGGTCAGTCTATGTCATGGAAAGAGCAGGTGTCCTTAATGTTTTGTCCACTCAGTGCATATACCTGGAATAAAACCACCACAACACAGGATACAAGCAGGATACTGTATCATATTAAACCTGAAAACAACCACCAGAACTATTAGCATTATACCATTGTACTATACTATCATATTACTATAGCATAGTACATTCCAGAACAGGACTGTTTACATAAGGCAAGACTGAGTACTAAATGGAATTAAAAGCAGACATTCCATCAGCATTATAAAACTGGTTGTTTGGATCCTGGATGCTGATTGGATGAGCAGCGTTCCAAGCCGAGCTGTATTGTCCGTCACAGAAACACCTGGTCCAGGTTACAAAGTGACTCAGTGACTCACTACTGTAATGGTCCAGGTTACAAAGTGACTCAGTGACTCACTACATTTACATTTTAGTCATTTAGCAGACGCTCTTATCCAGAGCGACTTACAGGAGCAATTAGGGTTAAGTGCCTTGCTCAGGGGCACATTTACGTCATTTAGCAGACGCTCTTATCCAGAGCGACTCACCAATTGGTGCGTTCACCCTATAGCCAGTGGGATAACCACTTTACAATTTTTGGGGGGGGGGGGGGGGGGTAGAAGGATTACTTTTCCTATCCCAGGTATTCCTTAAAGAGGTGGGGTTTCAAATGTCTCCGGAAGGTGGTGAGTGACTCCGCTGTCCTGGCGTCGTGAGGGAGCTTGTTCCACCATTGGGGTGCCAGAGCAGCGAACAGTTTTGACTGGGCTGAGCGGGAGCTATGCTTCCGCAGAGGAAGGGGAGCCAGCAGGCCAGAGGTGGATGAACGCAATGCCCTCGTTTGGGTGTAGGGACTGATCAGAGCCTGAAGGTACAGAGGTGCCGTTCCCCTCACTGCTCCATAGGCAAGCACCATGGTCTTGTAACAGATGCGAGCTTCAACTGGAAGCCAGTGGAGTGTGCGGAGGAGGGGGGTGACGTGAGAGAACTTGGGAAGGTTGAACACCAGACGGGCTGCGGCATTCTGGATGAGTTGTAGGGGTTTAATGGCACAGGCAGGGAGGCCAGCCAACAGCGAGTTGCAGTAGTCCAGACGGGAGATGACAAGTGCCTGGATTAGGACCTGTGCCGCTTCCTGTGTAAGGCAGGGTCGTACTCTCCGAATGTTGTAGAGCATGAACCTGCAGGAGCGGGTCACCGCCTTGATGTTGGCGGAGAACGACAGGGTGTTGTCCAGGGTCACGCCTAGGCTCTTCGCACTCTGGGAGGAGGACACAGCGGAGTTGTCAACCGTGATGGCGAGATCATGGAACGGGCAGTCCTTCCCCGGGAGGAAGAGCAGCTCCGTCTTGCCAGGGTTCAGCTTGAGGTGGTGATCCGTCATCCATACTGATATGTCTGCCAGACATGTAGAGATGCGATTCGCCACCTGGTTATCAGAAGGGGGAAAGGAGAAGATTAGTTGTGTATCGTCAGCGTAGCAATGATAGGAGAGGCCATGTGAGGATATGACAGAGCCAAGTGACTTGGTGTATAGGGAGAAAAGGAGAGGGCCTAGAACTGAGCCCTGGGGGACACCAGTGGTGAGAGCACGTGGTGCGGAGACAGCTTCTCGCCACGCCACTTGGTAGGAGCGACCGGTCAGGTAGGACGCAATCCAGGAGTGAGCCGCGCCGGAGATGCCCAGCTCGGAGAGGGTGGAGAGGAGGATCTGATGGTTCACAGTATCAAAGGCAGCAGACAGGTCTAGAAGGACAAGAGCAGAGGAGAGAGAGTTAGCTTTAGCAGTGCGGAGAGCCTCCGTGACACAGAGAAGAGCAGTCTCAGTTGAATGACCAGTCCTGAAACCTGACTGGTTTGGATCAAGAAGGTCATTCTGAGAGAGATAGCAAGAGAGTTGGCTAAAGACGGCACGCTCAATAGTACTGTAATGGTCCAGGTTACAAAGTGGCTGGATTTGATTTCACGTTCAAAACGCCAGAATATCCGCGTGATTGGACTGCCAGAGGATTCTGAGACAGGATCTCCAACCCAGTTCATGGCGGAGCTGTTCAAGGAGGTTTTGGGCAATGAGGCTTTTCCCAATCTTCCTGAACTTGATAGAACCCACCGCAGCATGGCACCGAAACCTGGCCCAGGCGGCCGACAGCGGTTCCATCAAGACAAAGAAAAGGAGCTTGTCCTTCGGTGGGCAAGGGAACATGGCGACATCACTTTCCAAAAGATCAAGTTCTACCAGGATTTCACTTCTAGCCTGGCGAAGAAATGGGCCGCATTCAATGACATCAAGTCCACTCTGTACAAGAAGGGAATCCGCTTTGGGCTGACTTATCCTGCCCGTCTCTGTGTCACCTTTAACTGCGAGGTCCATTTTTTCAAAACGACTTGCCTGTATTATGGGAGTAACGTTAGTCCTAGTAATTCCTAGTAGTTCTACTGGTTCTGTCTGTATTGGTCTCACCTGTTTCCCATTATGTAGTTATGTCTTCCCTATTTAACCCTCTGGCTCCCACTGTGTGTTGTGCGTGTTTGTTCATGTTTTGGTTGTCGTATGTGAGCGGGTTTGTTTCCTCCCTGCGTGGAGGTATGTTCATTAAGATACGTTTTCGATTAGCTCTGTGTCCTTCGCCTGACTTCGTCCTACCGCATCACACTGACGCCTTGACACCGTCACAGGAAAGGAAGACCCAGAGTTACCGCTGCTGCAGAGGATAAGTTCATTAGAGTTACCAGCCTCAGAAATTGTAGCCCAAATAAATGCTTCACAGAGTTCAAGTAACAGACACATCTCAACATCAACTGTTCAGAGGAGACTGCGTGAATCAGGCCTTCATGGTCGAATTGCTGCAAAGAAACCACTACTAAAGGACACCAATAAGAAGAGGAGACCTGCTTGGGCCAAGAAACACGAGCAATGGACATTAGACCGGTGGAAATCTGTCCTAAGGATTAATGTCTAGTTCAACAACAAGTCAAGATGGTATTTTGACTTCTCCTCTTATAAGGATTAATGTCTAGTTCAACAACAAGTCAAGATGGTATTTTGACTTCTCCTCTTATAAGGATTAATGTCTAGTTCAACAACAAGTCAAGATGGTATTTTGACTTCTCCTCTTATAAGGATTAATGTCTAGTTCAACAACAAGTCAAGATGGTATTTTGACTTCTCCTCTTATAAGGATTAATGTCTAGTTCAACAACAAGTCAAGATGGTATTTTGACTTCTCCTCTTATAAGGATTAATGTCTAGTTCAACAACAAGTCAAGATGGTATTTTGACTTCTCCTCTTATAAGGATTAATGTCTAGTTCAACAACAAGTCAGGATGGTATTTTGACTTCTCCTCTTATAAGGATTAATGTCTAGTTCAACAACAAGTCAGGATGGTATTTTGACTTCTCCTCTTATAAGGATTAATGTCTAGTTCAACAACAAGTCAGGATGGTATTTTGACTTCTCCTCTTATAAGGATTAATGTCTAGTTCAACAACAAGTCAGGATGGTATTTTGACTTCTCCTCTTATAAGGATTAATGTCTAGTTCAACAACAAGTCAGGATGGTATTTTGACTTCTCCTCTTATAAGGATTAATGTCTAGTTCAACAACAAGTCAGGGGGGTATTTTGACTTCTCCTCTTATAAGGATTAATGTCTAGTTCAACAACAAGTCAGGATGGTATTTTGACTTCTCCTCTTATAAGGATTAATGTCTAGTTCAACAACAAGTCAGGATGGTATTTTGACTTCTCCTCTTATAAGGATTAATGTCTAGTTCAACAACAAGTCAGGATGGTATTTTGACTTCTCCTCTTATAAGGATTAATGTCTAGTTCAACAACAAGTCAGGATGGGTATTTTGACTTCTCCTCTTATAAGGATTAATGTCTAGTTCAACAACAAGTCAGGATGGTATTTTGACTTCTCCTCTTATAAGGATTAATGTCTAGTTCAACAACAAGTCAGGATGGTATTTTGACTTCTCCTCTTATAAGGATTAATGTCTAGTTCAACAACAAGTCAGGATGGTATTTTGACTTCTCCTCTTATAAGGATTAATGTCCTAGTTCAACAACAAGTCAGGATGGTATTTTGACTTCTCCCTCTTATAAGGATTAATGTCTAGTTCAACAACAAGTCAGGATGGTATTTTGGACTTCTCCTCTTATAAGGATTAATGTCTAGTTCAACAACAAGTCAGGATGGTATTTTGACTTCTCCTCTTATAAGGATTAATGTCTAGTTCAACAACAAGTCAGGATGGTATTTTGACTTCTCCTCTTATAAGGATTAATGTCTAGTTCAACAACAAGTCAGGATGGTATTTTGACTTCTCCTCTTATAAGGATTAATGTCTAGTTCAACAACAAGTCAGGATGGTATTTTGACTTCTCCTCTTATAAGGATTAATGTCTAGTTCAACAACAAGTCAGGATGGTATTTTGACTTCTCCTCTTATAAGGATTAATGTCTAGTTCAACAACAAGTCAGGATGGTATTTTGACTTCTCCTCTTATAAGGATTAATGTCTAGTTCAACAACAAGTCAGGATGGTATTTTGACTTCTCCTCTTATAAGGATTAATGTCTAGTTCAACAACAAGTCAGGATGGTATTTTGACTTCTCCTCTTATAAGGATTAATGTCTAGTTCAACAACAAGTCAGGATGGTATTTTGACTTCTCCTCTTATAAGGATTAATGTCTAGTTCAACAACAAGTCAGGATGGTATTTTGACTTCTCCTCTTATAAGGATTAATGTCTAGTTCAACAACAAGTCAGGATGGTATTTTGACTTCTCCTCTTATATGGATTAATGTCTAGTTACAACAACAAGTCAGGAGTGATTTTTGACTTCTCCTCTTATAAGGATTAATGTCTAGTCAACAACAAGTCAGGATGGTATTTTGACTCTCCTCTTATAAGGATTAATGTCTAGTTCAACAACAAGTCAGGATGGTATTTGACTTCTCCTCTTATAAGGATTAATGTCTAGTTCAACAACAAGTCAGGATGGTATTTTGACTTCTCCTCTTATAAGGATTAATGTCTAGTTCAACAACAAGTCAGGATGGTATTTTGACTTCTCCTCTTATAAGGGATTAATGTCTAGTTCAACCAACAAGTCAGGATGGTATTTTGACTTCTCCTCTTATAAGGATTAATGTCTAGTTCAACAACAAGTCAGGATGGTATTTTGACTTCTCCTCTTATAAGGATTAATGTCTAGTTCAACAACAAGTCAGGATGGTATTTTGACTTCTCCTCTTATAAGGATAATGTCTAGTTCAACAACAAGTCAGGATGGTTATTTTTGACTTCTCCTCTTATAAGGATTAATGTCCTAGTTCAACAACAAGTCAGGATGGTATTTTGACTTCTCCTCTTATAAGGATTAATGTCTAGTTCAACAACAAGTCAGGATGGTATTTTGACTTCTCCTCTTATAAGGATTAATGTCTAGTTCAACAACAAGTCCAGGATGGTTATTTTGACTTTCTCCTCTTATAAGGATTAATGTCTAGTTCAACAACAAGTCAGGATGGTATTTTGACTTCTCCTCTTATAAGGATTAATGTCTAGTTCAACAACAAGTCAGGATGGTATTTTGACTTCTCCTCTTATAAGGATTAATGTCTAGTTCAACAACAAGTCAGGATGGTATTTTGACTTCTCCTCTTTTAAGGATTAATGTCTAGTTCAACAACAAGTCAGGATGGTATTTTGACTTCTCCTCTTATAAGGATTAATGTCTAGTTCAACAACAAGTCAGGATGGTATTTTGACTTCTCCTCTTATAAGGATTAATGTCTAGTTCAACAACAAGTCAGGATGGTATTTTGACTTCTCCTCTTATAAGGATTAATGTCTAGTTCAACAACAAGTCAGGGATGGTATTTTGACTTCTCCTCTTATAAGGATTAATGTCTAGTTCAACAACAAGTCAGGATGTATGACTCTCTAAGGATTAATGTTAGTCAAAGATGGTATTTGACTTCTCCTCTTTTAAGATTAATGTCTAGTTCAACAACAAGTCAGGATGGTATTTTGACTTCTCCTCTTATAAGGATTAATGTCTAGTTCAACAACAAGTCAGGATGGTATTTGACTTCTCCTCTTATAAGGATTAATGTCTAGTTCAACAACAAGTCAGGATGGTATTTTGACTTCTCCTCTTATAAGGATTAATGTCTAGTTCAAAACAAGTCAGGGATGGTATTTTGACTTCTCCTCTTATAAGGATTAATGTTAGTTCAACAACATTTTGACTTCTCCTCTTATAAGGATTAATGTCTAGTTCAACAACAAGTCAGGATGGTATTTTGACTTCTCCTCTTATAAGGATTAATGTCTAGTTCAACAACAAGTCAGGATGGTATTTTGACTTCTCCTACTTATAAGGATTAATGTCTAGTTCAACAACAAGTCAGGATGGTATTTTGACTTCTCCTCTTATAAGGATTAATGTCTAGTTCAACAACAAGTCAGGATGGTATTTTGGACTTCTCCTCTTATAAGGATTAATGTCTAGTTCAACAACAAGTCAGGATGGTATTTTGACTTCTCCTCTTATAAGGATTAATGTCTAGTTCAACAACAAGTCAGGATGGGTATTTGACTTCTCCTCTTATAAGGATTAATGTCTAGTTCAACAACAAGTCAGGATGGTATTTTGACTTCTCCTCTTATAGGATTAATGTCTAGTTCAACAACAAGTCAGGATGGTATTTTGACTCTCCTCTTATAAGGATTAATGTCTAGTTCAACAAACAAGTCAGGATGGTATTTTGACTTCCTCCTCTTAGTAAGGATTAATGTCTAGTTCAACAACAAGTCAGGATGGTATTTTGACCCCCCTGTCTCCTCCCTTATAAGGATTAATGTCTAGTTCAACAACAAGTCAGGATGGTATTTTGACTTCTCCTCTTATAAGGATTAATGTCTAGTTCAACAACAAGTCAGGATGGTATTTTGACTTCTCCTCTTATAAGGGATTAATGTCTAGTTCAACAACAAGTCAGGATGGTATTTTGACTTCTCCTCTTATAAGGATTAATGTCTAGTTCAACAACAAGTCAGGATGGTATTTTGACTTCTCCTCTATAAGGATTAATGTCTAGTTCAACAACAAGTCAGGATGGTATTTTTGACTTCTCCTCTTATAAGGATTAATGTCTAGTTCAACAACAAGTCAGGATGGTATTTTGACTTCTCCTCTTAATAAGGATTTAATGTCTAGTTCAACAACAAGTCAGGATGGTATTTTGACTTCTCCTCTTATAAGGATTAATGTCTAGTTCAACAACAAGTCAGGATGGTATTTTGACTTCTCCTCTTATAAGGATTAATGTCTAGTTCAACAACAAGTCAGGATGGTATTTTGACTTCTCCTCTTATAAGGGATTAATTGTCTAGTTCAACAACAAGTCAGGATGTATTTTGACTTCTCCTCTTATAAGGATTAATGTCTAGTTCAACAACAAGTCAGGATGGTATTTTGACTTCTCCTCTTATAAGGATTAATGTCTAGTTCAACAAACAAGTCAGGATGGTATTTTGACTTCTCCTCTTATAAGGATTAATGTCTAGTTCAAACAAAAGTCAGGATGGTATTTTGACCTTCTCCTCTTATAAGGATTATTGTCTAGTTCAACAACAAGTCAGGATGGTATTTTGACTTCTCCCTCTTATAAGGATTCAATGTCTAGTTCAACAACAAGTCAGGATGGTATTTTGACCTTCTCCCTCTTATAAGGATTAATGTCTAGTTCAACACAAGTCAGGATAGTTCAACAACAAGTCAGGATGGTATTTTTGACTTCTCCTCTTATAAGGATTAATGTCTAGTTCAACAACAAGTCAGGATGGTATTTTGACTTCTCCCCTCTTATAAGGATTAATGTCTTAGTTCAACAACAAGTCAGGATGGTATATTTTGACTTTTCTCCTCTTATAAGGATTAATGTCTAGTTCAACAACAAGTCAGATGGTATTTTGACTTCTCCTCTTATAAGGATTAATGTCTTAGTTCAACAACAAGTCAGTGATGGTATGAACCCCCCCCCCTTTGACTTCTCCTCTTATAAGGATTAATGTCTAGTTCAACAACAAGTCAGGAATGGTATTTTGACTTCTCCTCTTATAAGGATTAATGTCTAGTTCAACAACAAGTCAGGATGGTATTTTGACTTCTCCTCTTAATAAGGATTAATGTTCTAGTTCAACAACAAGTCAAGGATGGTATTTTGACTTCTCCTCTTATAAGGATTAATGTCTAGTTCAACAAGTCAGGATGGTATTTGTACTTCTTCTCTTATAAGGATTATTGGTTAGTTAAACACAAAGTCAGGATTGGTATTTTGACTTCTCTCTTATTAAGGATTAATGTCTAGTTCAACAAAAGTCAGGTGTATTTGACTTCTACTTTTTAAGGATTAATGTCTAGTTCAACAACAAGGTAAGGATGGTTATTTTGACTTTTATATTTTAGGATGATATGTCTAGTTCACAACAAGTAGGATGGTATTTTGATTCTCCTCTTATAAGGGATTTAATGTCTAGTTCAACAACAAGTCAGGATGGTATTTTGACTTCTCCTCTTATAAGGATTTATGTCTAGTTCAACAACAAGTCAGGATGGTATTTTGCCTTCTCTATAATAAGGATAATGTCTAGTTCGAACAACAAGTCAGGATGGTTATTTTGACTTTTCTTATAAGGATTATTGCTAGTGTCATCAACAAGTCAGGATGGTATTTTGACTTCTCCTTTATAAGGATTATTGTTAGTTCAACAACAAGTCAGGATGGTATTTTGATTTCTCCTATTTAAGGATATGAATGTTCTAGTTCCACATCAATGTCAGGATGGTATTTTGACTTCTCCTCTTTATAAGGAGTTAATGTCTAGTACAACAACAAGTCAGGATGGTATTTTGACTTCTCCTCTTATAAGGGATTAATGTCTAGTTCAACAACAAGTCAGGAGGGGTATTTTGACTTCTCCTCTTATAAGGATTAATGTCTAGTTCAACAACAAGTCAGGATGGTATTTTTTGACTTCTCCTCTTATAAGGATTAATGTCCCTAGTTTCAACACATGTCAGGATGGTATTTTGACGTCTCCATCTTATAAGGATTATGTCTAGTTCAACAACAATGTCAGGATGGCTTATTTTGCCTTTCTCCTCTTATAAGGATTTAATGTCCTAGTTCAACAACAAGTAGGGATGGTATATTTGACCTTCCTCCTTCTTATAAGGTTGAATGTCTAGTTTCAACAACAAGTCAGGAGGGTACATTTTGACTTCTCCTCTTATAAGGATTTATGCCTAGTTCAACACAAGTCAGGATCGGTATTTTTGACTTCTCCTCTTATAAGGGAATAATGTCTAGTTCAACACACAAGTCAGGGTATGGTATTTTGGACTTCTCCTCTTATAAGGATTAGTAATGTCTAGGTTCAACACAAGGTCTGGATGGATTTTGACTTTCTTCCTCATTATAGGGATTAATGTCTAGTTCATCAACAATTTCAGGATGGTTATTTAGGACTTCTCCTCTTATAAGGATTTTAATGGGTCTAGTTCAACAACAAGTCAGGATGGTATTTTGACTTTCTCCTCTTATAAGGATTAATGTCTAGTTCAATCAACAAGTCAGGATGGTATTTTGACTTCTCCTCTTAAAAGGATTAATGTCTAGTTCAACAACAAGTCAGGATGGTATTTTGACTTCTCCTCTTATAAGGATTAATGTCTAGTTCATCAACAAGTCAGGATGGTATTTTGACAGTCCCTCCCCCCCTCCCCCCCCCCCCCCCCCCCCCCCCCCCCTTATAAGGATTAAATGTCTAGTTCACAACAAGTCAGGATGGTATTTGACTCTTCTCCTCTTATAAGGATTAATGTCTAGATTCAACAACAAAGTCAGGGATTGGTATTTTGACTTCTCTCTTATAAGGATTAATGTCTAGTTCACAACAAGTCAGGATGGTATTTTGACTTCTCCTCTTATAAGGATTAATGTCATAGTTCAACAACAAGTCAGGATAGGTATTTTGACTTCTCCTCTTGATAGGATTAATGTCTAGTTCAACAACAACAAGTCAGGATGGTATTTTGAGCTTCTCCTCTTATAAGGATTAATGTCTAGTTCAACAACAAGTCAGGATGGTATTTTGACTTCTCCTCTTATAAGGATTAATGTCTAGTTTCAACAACAGTCAGGATGGTATTTTGACTTCTCCTCTTATAAGGACTTAATGTCTAGTGCAAGCAACAAGTCAGGCCTGGTATTTTGACTTCTCCTCTTATAAGGATTAATGTCTAGTTCAACAACAAGTCAGGATGGTATTTTGACTTCTCCTCTTATAAGGATTAATGTCTAGTTCAACAACAAGTCAGGATGGTATTTTGACTTCTCCTCTTATAAGGATTAATGGTCTAGTTCAACAACAAGTCAGGATGGTATTTTGACTTCTCCTCTTATAAGGATTAATGTCTAGTTCAACAACAAGTCAGGATGGTATTTTGACTTCTCCTCTTATAAGGATTAATGTCTAGTTCAACAACAAGTCAGGATGGTATTTTGACTTCTCCTCTTATAAGGATTAATGTCTAGTTCAACAACAAGTCAGGATGGTATTTTGACTTCTCCTCTTATAAGGATTAATGTCTAGTTCAACAACAAGTCAGGATGGTATTTTGACTTCTCCTCTTATAAGGATTAATGTCTAGTTCAACAACAAAGTCAGGATGGGTATTTTGACTTCTCCTCTTATAAGGATTAATGTCTAGTTCAACAAAACAACGTCCGGGATGGTATTTTGACTTCACCTCTTATAAGGATTAATGTCTAGTTCAACAACAAGTCAGGATGGTATTTTGACTTCTCCTCTTATAAGGATTAATGTCTAGTTCAACAACAAGTCAGGATGGTATTTTGACTTCTCCTCTTATAAGGATTAATGTCTAGTTCAACAACAAGTCAGGATGGTATTTTGACTTCTCCTCTTATAAGGATTAATGTCTAGTTCAACAACAAGTCAGGATGGTATTTTGACTTCTCCTCTTATAAGGATTAATGTCTAGTTCAACAACAAGTCAGGATGGTATTTTGACTTCTCCTCTTATAAGGATTAATGTCTAGTTCAACAACAAGTCAGGATGGTATTTTGACTTCTCCTCTTATAAGGATTAATGTCTAGTTCAACAACAAGTCAGGATGGTATTTTGACTTCTCCTCTTATAAGGATTAATGTCTAGTTCAACAACAAGTCAGGATGGTATTTTGACTTCTCCTCTTATAAGGATTAATGTCTAGTTCAACAACAAGTCAGGATGGTATTTTGACTTCTCCTCTTATAAGGATTAATGTCTAGTTCAACAACAAGTCAGGATGGTATTTTGACTTCTCCTCTTATAAGGATTAATGTCTAGTTCAACAACAAGTCAGGATGGTATTTTGACTTCTCCTCTTATAAGGATTAATGTCTAGTTCAACAACAAGTCAGGATGGTATTTTGACTTCTCCTCTTATAAGGATTAATGTCTAGTTCAACAACAAGTCAGGATGGTATTTTGACTTCTCCTCTTATAAGGATTAATGTCTAGTTCAACAACAAGTCAGGATGGTATTTTGACTTCTCCTCTTATAAGGATTAATGTCTAGTTCAACAACAAGTCAGGATGGTATTTTGACTTCTCCTCTTATAAGGATTAATGTCTAGTTCAACAACAAGTCAGGATGGTATTTTGACTTCTCCTCTTATAAGGATTAATGTCTAGTTCAACAACAAGTCAGGATGGTATTTTGACTTCTCCTCTTATAAGGATTAATGTCTAGTTCAACAACAAAGTCAGGATGGTATTTTGACTTCTCCTCTTATAAGGATTAATGGTCTAGTTCAACAACAACAAGTCCAGGAATGGTTATTTTGACTTCTCCTCTTATAAGGATTAATGTCTAGTTCAAACAACAAGTCAGGATGGTATTTTGACTTCCTCCTCTTATAAGGATTAATGTCTAGTTCAACAACAAGTCAGGAATGGTATTTTGACTTTCTCCTCTTATAAGGATTAATGTCTAGTTCAACAACAAGTCAAGGATGTATTTTTGACTTCTCCTCTTATAAGGATTAATGTCTAGTTCAACAACAAGTCAGGATGGTATTTTGACTTCTCCTCTTATAAGGATTATTTAATGTCTAGTTCAACAACAAGTCAGGATGGTATTTTGACTTCTCCTCTTATAAGGATTAATGTCTAGTTCAACAACAAGTCAAGGATGGTATTTTGACTTCTCCTCTTATAAAGGATTAATGTCTAGTTCAACAACAAGTCAGGATGGTATTTTGACTTCTCCTCTTATAAGGATTAATGTCTAGTTCAACAACAAGTCAGGACTGGTATTTTGACTTCTCCTCTTATAAGGATTAATGTCTAGTTCAACAACAAGTCAGGATGGTATTTTGACTTCTCCTCTTATAAGGATTAATGTCTAGTTCAACAACAAGTCAGGATGGTATTTTGACTTTCTCCTCTATAAGGATTAATGTCTAGTTCAACAACAAGTCAGAGGATGGTATTTTGACTTTCTCCTCTTATAAGGATTAATGTCTAGTATTCAACAACAATTCAGGATGGTATTTTGACTTCTCCTCTTATAAGGATTAATGTCTAGTTCAACAACAAGGTCAGGATGGTATTTTGACTTCTCCTCTATAAGGATTAATGTCTAGTTCAACAACAAGTCAGGATGGTATTTTGACTTCTCCTCTATAAGGATTAATGTCTAGTTCAACAACAAGGGGGCAAGTCAGGATGGTATTTTGACTTCTCCTCTTATAAGGAATTAATGTCTAGTTCAACAACAAGTCAGGATGGTATTTTTGACTTCTCCTCTTATAAGGATTAATGTCCTAGTTCAACAACAAGTCAGGATGGTATTTTGACTTCTCCTCTTATAAGGATTAATGTCTAGTTCAACAACAAGTCAGGATGGTATTTTGACTTCTCCTCTTATAAAGGATTAATGTCTAGTTCAACAACAGTCAGGATGGTATTTTGACTTCTCCTCTTATAAGGATTAATGTCTAGTTCAACAACAAGTCAGGATGGTATTTTGACTTCTCCTCTTATAAGGATTAATGTCTAGTTCAAACAACAAGTCAGGATGGTATTTTGACTTCTCCCTCTTATAAGGATTAATGTCTAGTTCAACCAACAAGTCAGGATGGTATTTTGACTTCTCCTCTTATAAGGATTAATGTCTAGTTCAACAACAAAGTCAGGATGGTATTTTGACTTCTCCTCTTACTAAGGATTAATGTCTAGTTCAACAACAAGTCAGGATGGGTATTTTGACTTCTCCTCTTATAAGGATTAATGTCTAGTTCAACAACAAGTCAGGATGGTATTTTGACTTCTCCTCTTATAAGGATTAATGTCTAGTTCAACAACAAGTCAGGATGGTATTTTGACTTCTCCTCTTATAAGGATTAATGTCTAGTTCAACAACAAGTCAGGATGGTATTTTGACTTCTCCTCTTATAAGGATTAATGTCTAGTTCAACAACAAGTCACGGGGGGTAATTTTGACTTCTCCTCTTATAAGGATAATGTCTAGTTCAACAACAAGTCAGGATGGTATTTTGACTTCTCCCTCTTATAAGGATTAATGTCTAGTTCAACAACAAGTCAGGATGGTATTTTGACTTTCCTCCCTCTTATAAGGATTAATGTCTAGTTCAACAACAAGTCAGGATGGTATTTTGACTTCTCCTCTTATAAGGATTAATGTCAGTTCAACAAAAGTCAGGATGGTATTTTGACTTCTCCTCTTATAAGGATTAATGTCTAGTTCAACAACAAGTCAGGATGGTATTTTGACTTCTCCTCTTATAAGGATTAATGTCTAGTTCAACAACAAGTCAGGATGGTATTTTGACTTCTCCTCTTATAAGGATTAATGTCTAGTTCAACAACAAGTCAGGATGGTATTTTGACTTCTCCTCTTATAAGGATTAATGTCTAGTTCAACAACAAGTCAGGATGGTATTTTGACTCTCTCCTCTTATAAGGATTAATGTCTAGTTCAACAACAAGTCAGGATGGTATTTTGACTTCTCCTCTTATAAGGATTAATGTCTAGTTCAACAACAAGTCAGGATGGTATTTTGACTTCTCCTCTATAAGGATTAATGTCTAGTTCAACAACAAGTCAGGATGGTATTTTGACTTCTCCTCTTATAAGGATTAATGTCTAGTTCAACAACAAGTCAGGATGGTATTTTGACTTCTCCTCTTATAAGGATTAATGTCTAGTTCAACAACAAGTCAGGGGGTATTTTGACTTCTCCTCTTATAAGGATTAATGTCTAGTTCAAACAAGTCAGGGGGGGTATTTTGACTTCTCCTCTTATAAGGATTAATGTCTAGTTCAACAACAAGTCAGGAGGGTATTTTGACTTCTCCTCTTATAAGGATTAATGTCTAGTTCAACAACAAGTCAGGATGGTATTTTGACTTCTCCTCTTATAAGGATTAATGTCTAGTTCAACAACAAGTCAGGTCAAGGGGTATTTTGACTTCTCCTCTTATAAGGATTAATGTCTAGTTCAACACATGTCAGGGGGGTATTTTGACTTCTCCTCTTATAAGGATTAATGTCTAGTTCAACAACAAGTCAGGATGGTATTTTGACTTCTCTCTTATAAGGATTAATGGTCTAGTTCAACAACAAGTCAGGATGGTATTTTGACTTCTCCTCTTATAAGGATTAATGTCTAGTTCAACAACAAGTCAGGATGGTATTTTTGACTTCTCCTCTTATAAGGATTAATGTCTAGTTCAACAACAAGTCAGGATGTATTTTGACTACTCCTCTTATAAGGATTAATGTCTAGGTTCAACAACAATCAGGATGGTATTTTGACTTCTCCTCTTATAAGGATTAATGTCTAGTTCAACAACAAGTCAGGATGGTATTTTGACTTCTCCTCTTATAAGGATTAATGTCTAGTTCAACAACAAGTCAGGATGGTATTTTGACTTCTCCTCTTATAAGGATTAATGTCTAGTTCAACAACAAGTCAGGATGGTATTTTGACTTCTCCTCTTATAAGGATTAATGTCTAGTTCAACAACAAGTCAGGATGGTATTTTGACTTCTCCTCTTATAAGGATTAATGTCTAGTTCAACAACAAGTCAGGATGGTATTTTGACTTCTCCTCTTATAAGGATTAATGTCCTAGTTCAACAACAAGTCAGGATGGTATTTTGACTTCTCCTCTTATAAGGATTAATGTCTAGTTCAACAACAAGTCAGGATGGTATTTTGACTTCTCCTCTTATAAGGATTAATGTCTAGTTCAACAACAAGTCAGGATGGTATTTTGACTTCTCCTCTTATAAGGATTAATGTCTAGTTCAACAACAAGTCAGGATGGTATTTTGACTTCTCCTCTTATAAGGATTAATGTCTAGTTCAACAACAAGTCAGGATGGTATTTTGACTTCTCCTCTTATAAGGATTAATGTCTAGTTCAACAACAAGTCAGGATGGTATTTTGACTTCTCCTCTTATAAGGATTAATGTCTAGTTCAACAACAAGTCAGGATGGTATTTTGACTTCTCCTCTTATAAGGATTAATGTCTAGTTCAACAACAAGTCAGGATGGTATTTTGACTTCTCCTCTTATAAGGATTAATGTCTAGTTCAACAACAAGTCAGGATGGTATTTTGACTTCTCCTCTTATAAGGATTAATGTCTAGTTCAACAACAAGTCAGGATGGTATTTTGACTTCTCCTCTTATAAGGATTAATGTCTAGTTCAACAACAAGTCAGGATGGTATTTTGACTTCTCCTCTTATAAGGATTAATGTCTAGTTCAACAACAAGTCAGGATGGTATTTTGACTTCTCCTCTTATAAGGATTAATGTCTAGTTCAACAACAAGTCAGGATGGTATTTTGACTTCTCCTCTTATAAGGATTAATGTCTAGTTCAACAACAAGTCAGGATGGTATTTTGACTTCTCCTCTTATAAGGATTAATGTCTAGTTCAACAACAAGTCAGGATGGTATTTTGACTTCTCCTCTTATAAGGATTAATGTCTAGTTCAACAACAAGTCAGGATGGTATTTTGACTTCTCCTCTTATAAGGATTAATGTCTAGTTCAACAACAAGTCAGGATGGTATTTTGACTTCTCCTCTTATAAGGATTAATGTCTAGTTCAACAACAAGTCAGGATGGTATTTTGACTTCTCCTCTTATAAGGATTAATGTCTAGTTCAACAACAAGTCAGGATGGTATTTTGACTTCTCCTCTTATAAGGATTAATGTCTAGTTCAACAACAAGTCAGGATGGTATTTTGACTTCTCCTCTTATAAGGATTAATGTCTAGTTCAACAACAAGTCAGGATGGTATTTTGACTTCTCCTCTTATAAGGATTAATGTCTAGTTCAACAACAAGTCAGGATGGTATTTTGACTTCTCCTCTTATAAGGATTAATGTCTAGTTCAACAACAAGTCAGGATGGTATTTTGACTTCTCCTCTTATAAGGATTAATGTCTAGTTCAACAACAAGTCAGGATGGTATTTTGACTTCTCCTCTTATAAGGATTAATGTCTAGTTCAACAACAAGTCAGGATGGTATTTTGACTTCTCCTCTTATAAGGATTAATGTCTAGTTCAACAACAAGTCAGGATGGTATTTTGACTTCTCCTCTTATAAGGATTAATGTCTAGTTCAACAACAAGTCAGGATGGTATTTTGACTTCTCCTCTTATAAGGATTAATGTCTAGTTCAACAACAAGTCAGGATGGTATTTTGACTTCTCCTCTTATAAGGATTAATGTCTAGTTCAACAACAAGTCAGGATGGTATTTTGACTTCTCCTCTTATAAGGATTAATGTCTAGTTCAACAACAAGTCAGGATGGTATTTTGACTTCTCCTCTTATAAGGATTAATGTCTAGTTCAACAACAAGTCAGGATGGTATTTTGACTTCTCCTCTTATAAGGATTAATGTCTAGTTCAACAACAAGTCAGGATGGTATTTTGACTTCTCCTCTTATAAGGATTAATGTCTAGTTCAACAACAAGTCAGGATGGTATTTTGACTTCTCCTCTTATAAGGATTAATGTCTAGTTCAACAACAAGTCAGGATGGTATTTTGACTTCTCCTCTTATAAGGATTAATGTCTAGTTCAACAACAAGTCAGGATGGTATTTTGACTTCTCCTCTTATAAGGATTAATGTCTAGTTCAACAACAAGTCAGGATGGTATTTTGACTTCTCCTCTTATAAGGATTAATGTCTAGTTCAACAACAAGTCAGGATGGTATTTTGACTTCTCCTCTTATAAGGATTAATGTCTAGTTAGTTCAACAACAAGTCAGGGAGGGTATTTTGACTTCTCCTCTTATAAGGATTAATGTCTAGTTCAACAACAAGTCAGGATGGTATTTTGACTTCTCCTCTTATAAGGATTAATGTCTAGTTCAACAACAAGTCAGGATGGTATTTTGACTTCTCCTCTTATAAGGATTAATGTCTAGTTCAACAACAAGTCAGGATGGTATTTTGACTTCTCCTCTTATAAGGATTAATGTCTAGTTCAACAACAAGTCAGGATGGTATTTTGACTTCTCCTCTTATAAGGATTAATGTCTAGTTCAACAACAAGTCAGGATGGTATTTTGACTTCTCCTCTTATAAGGATTAATGTCTAGTTCAACAACAAGTCAGGATGGTAATTTTGACTTCTCCTCTTATAAGGATTAATGTCTAGTTCAACAACAAGTCAGGATGGTATTTTGACTTCTCCTCTTATAAGGATTAATGTCTAGTTCAACAACAAGTCAGGATGGTATTTTGACTTACTTCTCCTTTATAAGGATTAATGTCTAGTTCAACACAAGTCAGGATGGTATTTTTGAACTTTCCCCTCTTTATTAAGGATTAATGTTAGTTCAACAACAAGTCAGGATGGTATTTTGACTTCTCCTCTTATAAGGATTAATGTCTAGTTCAACAAACAAGTCAGGATGGTATTTGACTTTATTTGTTTTTTTTTTCTCCTCTTATAAGGATTAATGTCTAGTTCAATAAACAAGTCAGGGGTATTTTGACTTCTCCTCTTATAAGGATTAAAATTATATAAAAAATGTCTAGTTCAATAACAAGTCAGGATGGTATTTTGACTTCTCGCCTCTTATAAAGGGAGGTTGGTGAGGATTAGCATGTCTAGTTCAAACAACAAGTCAGCGATGGTATTTTGACTTTCCTCTTTAAGGATATTATCATGTCTAGTTCAAACATAACAAGTCAGGATGGTATTTTGACTTCTCCTCTTATAAGGGATAATGTCTAGTTAACAACAAGTCAGGATGGTATTTTGACTTCTCCTCTTATAGGATTCATGTCTAGGGTTCACAACAACAAGTCAGGATGGTTTATTTTTGACTTCTCTCTTATAAGGATTAATGTCTAGTTATTTTCAACAACAAGTCAGGATGGTATTTTGACTTCTCCTCTTATAAGGATTAATGTCTAGTTCAACAACAAGTCAGGATGGTATTTTGACTTCTCCTCTTATAAGGATTAATGTCTAGTTCAACAACAAGTCAGGATGTATTTTTTGACTTCTCCTATTATAAGGATTAATGTCTTGTTCCAACAACAACAAGTCAGGATGGTATTTTGACTTCTCCTCTTATAAGATTAATGTCTAGTTCAACAACAAGTCAGATGGTATTTTGACTTCTCTCTTATAAGGATTAATGGTCTAGTTCAACAACAAGTCAGGATGGTATTTTGACTTCTCCTCTTATAGGATTAATGTTAGTTTCAACAAAACAAGTCAGGATGGTATTTTGACTTCTCCTCTTATAAGGATTAATGTCTAGTTCAACAACAAGTCAGGATGGTATTTTGACTTCTCCTCTTATAAGGATTAATGTCTAGTTCAACAACAAGTCAGGATGGTATTTTGACTTCTCCTCTTATAAGGATTAATGTCTAGTTCAACAACAAGTCAGGATGGTATTTTGACTTCTCCTCTTATAAGGATTAATGTCTAGTTCAACAACAAGTCAGGATGGTATTTTGACTTCTCCTCTTATAAGGATTAATGTCTAGTTCAACAACAAGTCAGGATGGTATTTTGACTTCTCCTCTTATAAGGATTAATGTCTAGTTCAACAACAAGTCAGGATGGTATTTTGACTTCTCCTCTTATAAGGATTAATGTCTAGTTCAACAACAAGTCAGGATGGTATTTTGACTTCTCCTCTTATAAGGATTAATGTCTAGTTCAACAACAAGTCAGGATGGTATTTTGACTTCTCCTCTTATAAGGATTAATGTCTAGTTTAGTTCAACAACAAGTCAGGATGGTATTTTGACTTCTCCTCTTATAAGGATTAATGTCTAGTTCAACAACAAGTCAGGATGGTATTTTGACTTCTCCTCTTATAAGGATTAATGTCTAGTTCAACAACAAGTCAGGATGGTATTTTGACTTCTCCTCTTATAAGGATTAATGTCTAGTTCAACAACAAGTCAGGATGGTATTTTGACTTCTCCTCTTATAAGGATTAATGTCTAGTTCAACAACAAGTCAGGATGGTATTTTGACTTCTCCTCTTATAAGGATTAATGTCTAGTTCAACAACAAGTCAGGATGGTATTTTGACTTCTCCTCTTATAAGGATTAATGTCTAGTTCAACAACAAGTCAGGATGGTATTTTGACTTCTCCTCTTATAAGGATTAATGTCTAGTTCAACAACAAGTCAGGATGGTATTTTGACTTCTCCTCTTATAAGGATTAATGTCTAGTTCAACAACACAACAAGTCAGGATGGTATTTTGACTTCTCCTCTTATAAGGATTAATGTCTAGTTCAACAACAAGTCAGGATGGTATTTTGACTTCTCCTCTTATAAGGATTAATGTCTAGTTCAACAACAAGTCAGGATGGTATTTTGACTTCTCCTCTTATAAGGATTAATGTCTAGTTCAACAACAAGTCAGGATGGTATTTTGACTTCTCCTCTTATAAGGATTAATGTCTAGTTCAACAACAAGTCAGGATGGTATTTTGACTTCTCCTCTTATAAGGATTAATGTCTAGTTCAACAACAAGTCAGGATGGTATTTTGACTTCTCCTCTTATAAGGATTAATGTCTAGTTCAACAACAAGTCAGGATGGTATTTTGACTTCTCCTCTTATAAGGATTAATGTCTAGTTCAACAACAAGTCAGGATGGTATTTTGACTTCTCCTCTTATAAGGATTAATGTCTAGTTCAACAACAAGTCAGGATGGTATTTTGACTTCTCCTCTCCTCTTATAAGGATTAATGTCTAGTTCAACAACAAGTCAGGATGGTATTTTGACTTCTCCTCTTATAAGGATTAATGTCTAGTTCAACAACAAGTCAGGATGGTATTTTGACTTCTCCTCTTATAAGGATTAATGTCTAGTTCAACAACAAGTCAGGATGGTATTTTGACTTCTCCTCTTATAAGGATTAATGTCTA
The DNA here is from genome assembly GCA_031479575.1 of Coregonus ussuriensis. NCBI lineage: Eukaryota > Metazoa > Chordata > Actinopteri > Salmoniformes > Salmonidae > Coregonus > Coregonus ussuriensis. The sequence goes on along the minus strand of CM062500.1, from coordinate 4,292,820 downwards.
GTTCAACAACAAGTCAGGATGGTATTTTGACTTCTCCTCTTATAAGGATTAATGTCTAGTTCAACAACAAGTCAGGATGGTATTTTGACTTCTCCTCTTATAAGGATTAATGTCTAGTTCAACAACAAGTCAGGATGGTATTTTGACTTCTCCTCTTATAAGGATTAATGTCTAGTTCAACAACAAGTCAGGATGGTATTTTGACTTCTCCTCTTATAAGGATTAATGTCTAGTTCAACAACAAGTCAGGATGGTATTTTGACTTCTCCTCTTATAAGGATTGGATTAATGTCTAGTTCAACAACAAGTCAGGATGGTATTTTGACTTCTCCTCTTATAAGGATTAATGTCTAGTTCAACAACAAGTCAGGATGGTATTTTGACTTCTCCTCTTATAAGGATTAATGTCTAGTTCAACAACAAGTCAGGATGGTATTTTGACTTCTCCTCTTATAAGGATTAATGTCTAGTTCAACAACAAGTCAGGATGGTATTTTGACTTCTCCTCTTATAAGGATTAATGTCTAGTTCAACAACAAGTCAGGATGGTATTTTGACTTCTCCTCTTATAAGGATTAATGTCTAGTTCAACAACAAGTCAGGATGGTATTTTGACTTCTCCTCTTATAAGGATTAATGTCTAGTTCAACAACAAGTCAGGATGGTATTTTGACTTCTCCTCTTATAAGGATTAATGTCTAGTTCAACAACAAGTCAGGATGGTATTTTGACTTCTCCTCTTATAAGGATTAATGTCTAGTTCAACAACAAGTCAGGGATTAGTCAGGATGGTATTTTGACTTCTCCTCTTATAAGGATTAATGTCTAGTTCAACAACAAGTCAGGATGGTATTTTGACTTCTCCTCTTATAAGGATTAATGTCTAGTTCAACAACAAGTCAGGATGGTATTTTGACTTCTCCTCTTATAAGGATTAATGTCTAGTTCAACAACAAGTCAGGATGGTATTTTGACTTCTCCTCTTATAAGGATTAATGTCTAGTTCAACAACAAGTCAGGATGGTATTTTGACTTCTCCTCTTATAAGGATTAATGTCTAGTTCAACAACAAGTCAGGATGGTATTTTGACTTCTCCTCTTATAAGGATTAATGTCTAGTTCAACAACAAGTCAGGATGGTATTTTGACTTCTCCTCTTATAAGGATTAATGTCTAGTTCAACAACAAGTCAGGATGGTATTTTGACTTCTCCTCTTATAAGGATTAATGTCTAGTTCAACAACAAGTCAGGATGGTATTTTGACTTGACTTCTCCTCTTATAAGGATTAATGTCTAGTTCAACAACAAGTCAGGATGGTATTTTGACTTCTCCTCTTATAAGGATTAATGTCTAGTTCAACAACAAGTCAGGATGGTATTTTGACTTCTCCTCTTATAAGGATTAATGTCTAGTTCAACAACAAGTCAGGGTGGTATTTTGACTTCTCCTCTTATAAGGATTAATGTCTAGTTCAACAACAAGTCAGGGTGGTATTTTGACTTCTCCTCTTATAAGGATTAATGTCTAGTTCAACAACAAGTCAGGATGGTATTTTGACTTCTCCTCTTATAAGGATTAATGTCTAGTTCAACAACAAGTCAGGGTGGTATTTTGACTTCTCTTATAAGGATTAATGTCTAGTTCAACAACAAGTCAGGGGGGTATTTTGACTTCTCCTCTTATAAGGATTAATGTCTAGTTCAACAACAAGTCAGGATGGTATTTTGACTTCTCCTCTTATAAGGATTAATGTCTAGTTCAACAACAAGTCAGGATGGTATTTTGACTTCTCCTCTTATAAGGATTAATGTCTAGTTCAACAACAAGTCAGGATGGTATTTTGACTTCTCCTCTTATAAGGATTAATGTCTAGTTCAACAACAAGTCAGGATGGTATTTTGACTTCTCCTCTTATAAGGATTAATGTCTAGTTCAACAACAAGTCAGGATGGTATTTTGACTTCTCCTCTTATAAGGATTAATGTCTAGTTCAACAACAAGTCAGGATGGTATTTTGACTTCTCCTCTTATAAGGATTAATGTCTAGTTCAACAACAAGTCAGGATGGTATTTTGACTTCTCCTCTTATAAGGATTAATGTCTAGTTCAACAACAAGTCAGGGTGGTATTTTGACTTCTCCTCTTATAAGGATTAATGTCTAGTTCAACAACAAGTCAGGATGGTATTTTGACTTCTCCTCTTATAAGGATTAATGTCTAGTTCAACAACAAGTCAGGGTGGTATTTTGACTTCTCCTCTTATTTAATGTCTAGTTCAACAACAAGTCAGGATGGTATTTTGACTTCTCCTCTTATAAGGATTAATGTCTAGTTCAACAACAAGACAGGATGGTATTTTGACTTCTCCTCTTATAAGGATTAATGTCTAGTTCAACAAGTCAGGGTGGTATTTTGACTTCTCCTCTTATAAGGATTAATGTCTAGTTCAACAACAAGTCAGGATGGTATTTTGACTTCTCCTCTTATAAGGATTAATGTCTAGTTCAACAACAAGACAGGATGGTATTTTGACTTCTCCTCTTATAAGGATTAATGTCTAGTTCAACAAGTCAGGGGGGTATTTTGACTTCTCCTCTTATAAGGATTAATGTCTAGTTCAACACAAGTCAGGGGGGTATTTTGACTTCTCCTCTTATAAGGATTAATGTCTAGTTCAACAACAAGTCAGGATGGTATTTTGACTTCTCCTCTTATAAGGATTAATGTCTAGTTCAACAACAAGTCATGGTGGTATTTTGACTTCTCCTCTTATAAGGATTAATGTCTAGTTCAACAACAAGTCAGGGTGGTATTTTGACTTCTCCTCTTATAAGGATTAATGTCTAGTTCAACAACAAGTCAGGATGGTATTTTGACTTCTCCTCTTATAAGGATTAATGTCTAGTTCAACAACAAGACAGGATGGTATTTTGACTTCTCCTCTTATAAGGATTAATGTCTAGTTCAACAAGTCAGGGGGGTATTTTGACTTCTCCTCTTATAAGGATTAATGTCTAGTTCAACAAGTCAGGGGGGTATTTTGACTTCTCCTCTTATAAGGATTAATGTCTAGTTCAACAACAAGTCAGGATGGTATTTTGACTTCTCCTCTTATAAGGATTAATGTCTAGTTCAACAACAAGTCAGGGGGGTATTTTGACTTCTCCTCTTATAAGGATTAATGTCTAGTTCAACAACAAGTCAGGATGGTATTTTGACTTCTCCTCTTATAAGGATTAATGTCTAGTTCAGTTCAACAACAAGTCAGGATGGTATTTTGACTTCTCCTCTTATAAGGATTAATGTCTAGTTCAACAACAAGTCAGGATGGTATTTTGACTTCTCCTCTTATAAGGATTAATGTCTAGTTCAACAACAAGTCAAGATGGTATTTTGACTTCTCCTCTTATAAGGATTAATGTCTAGTTCAACAACAAGTCAGGATGGTATTTTGACTTCTCCTCTTATAAGGATTAATGTCTAGTTCAACAACAAGTCAAGATGGTATTTTGACTTCTCCTCTTATAAGGATTAATGTCTAGTTCAACAACAAGTCAGGGGGGTATTTTGACTTCTCCTCTTATAAGGATTAATGTCTAGTTCAACAACAAGTCAGGATGGTATTTTGACTTCTCCTCTTATAAGGATTAATGTCTAGTTCAACAACAAGTCAGGATGGTATTTTGACTTCTCCTCTTATAAGGATTAATGTCTAGTTCAACAACAAGTCAGGATGGTATTTTGACTTCTCTTATAAGGATTAATGTCTAGTTCAACAACAAGTCAGGATGGTATTTTGACTTCTCCTCTTATAAGGATTAATGTCTAGTTCAACAACAAGTCAGGATGGTATTTTGACTTCTCCTCTTATAAGGATTAATGTCTAGTTCAACAAGTCAGGGGGGTATTTTGACTTCTCCTCTTATAAGGATTAATGTCTAGTTCAACAACAAGTCAGGGGGGTATTTTGACTTCTCCTCTTATAAGGATTAATGTCTAGTTCAACAAGTCAGGATGGTATTTTGACTTCTCCTCTTATAAGGATTAATGTCTAGTTCAACAACAAGTCAGGATGGTATTTTGACTTCTCCTCTTATAAGGATTAATGTCTAGTTCAACAACAAGTCAGGATGGTATTTTGACTTCTCCTCTTATAAGGATTAATGTCTAGTTCAACAACAAGTCAGGATGGTATTTTGACTTCTCCTCTTATAAGGATTAATGTCTAGTTCAACAACAAGTCAGGTCAGGATGGTATTTTGACTTCTCCTCTTATAAGGATTAATGTCTAGTTCAACAACAAGTCAGGATGGTATTTTGACTTCTCCTCTTATAAGGATTAATGTCTAGTTCAACAACAAGTCAGGGGGGTATTTTGACTTCTCCTCTTATAAGGATTAATGTCTAGTTCAACAACAAGTCAGGATGGTATTTTGGGGCTTCCAGTCAGACTGGTGACATGAATATTCACGGTTGTGGGGGGGCAATGTCACGGTTGTGGGGGGCAATGTCACGGTTGTGGGGGGCAATGTCACGGTTGTGGGGGGCAATGTCACGGTTGTGGGGGGCAATGTCACGGTTGTGGGGGGCAATGTCACGGTTGTGGGGGGCAATGTCACGGTTGTGGGGGGCAATGTCACGGTTGTGGGGGGCAATGTCACGGTTGTGGGGGGCAATGTCACGGTTGTGGGGGGCAATGTCACGGTTGTGGGGGGCAATGTCACGGTTGTGGTGTGGGGGGCAATGTCACGGTTGTGGGGGGCAATGTCACGGTTGTGGGGGGCAATGTCACGGTTGTGGGGGGCAATGTCACGGTTGTGGGGGGCAATGTCACGGTTGTGGGGGGCAATGTCACGGTTTCGGCCGAGGCTGCTCCTCCTCCTTGTTCGGGCAGGTTTCGGCGGTCGTCGTCCCCGGAGTACTAGCTGCCACCGATCTATGTTTCATGTTCGTTTGGTTTTGTCTTGATGTTGTACACCTGTGTCTAGTTAGTCCTCGTTAGTGTCCTATTTAGTTCTCGTTGTGTGTGTTTGGTGTTGTGTGTGATTGCTCCTCTGTTTGGTGTTCTGAGCTACGTATCTTCCCTCCGTTGTTTGGAGAGGTTTTCGCACATGTTAGTGCGCCTTTTGTTTGACGCCTGTGTGCGCCTTTATTTCGCCTCCGGGCTTATGGTTCTCGTGTACTACGTGAATAACTCACTAAAGTCTTTTGGACTAAGCTTCTGCGTCCTGCGCTTGATTCCTGCACCACACCCACCTTCAGCACCCCAGGCAAATTAAGCGCTCCAGAGTATTTCCACATCTGAAGAGCCTGAATACTGATATCGCATTTCTTCAAGAAACACACCTACGTGTTAACGACCATACTAGATTGTGTAAAGCATGAGTTGGAAAGGTTTTTCATTCTAATTTTAACGGCAAAGCCAGGGGAACAGCAATAGTGATTCACAAACGAGTACAGTCGAATTGGAGATTTAACACGGCCCTATTGGATCACCATCCCCCCCACATTCTGGCCCTATTGTCCAACTAAGAATTCTGTGACTTTATTTCAACCAACATGGATGTATTCATCCAAAGCTGTATTACGGGGATGCAGTGCCTTAGACCACTGCACCACTCGGGAGATACTGTATTCATCCAAAGCTGCCTTAGACCACTGCACCACTCAGGAGATACTGTATTCATCCAAAGCTGCCTTAGACCACTGCACCACTCGGGAGACACTGTATTCATCCAAAGAGCCTTAGACCACTGCACCACTCGGGAGATACTGTATTCATCCAAAGCTGCCTTAGACCACTGCACCACTCGGGAGATACTGTATTCATCCAAAGCTGCCTTAGACCACTGCACCACTCGGGAGATACTGTATTCATCCAAAGCTGCCTTAGACCACTGCACCACTCGGGAGATACTGTATTCATCCAAAGCTGCCTTAGACCACTGCACCACTCGGGAGATACTGTATTCATCCAAAGCTGCCTTAGACCACTGCACCACTCGGGAGATACCGTATTCATCCAAAGCTGCCTTAGACCACTGCACCACTCGGGAGATACTGTATTCATCCAAAGCTGCCTTAGACCACTGCACCACTCGGGAGATACTGTATTCATCCAAAGCTGCCTTAGACCACTGCACCACTCGGGAGACACTGTATTCATCCAAAGCTGCCTTAGACCACTGCACCACTCGGGAGATACTGTATTCATCCAAAAGCTGCCTTAGACCACTGCACCACTCGGGAGATACTGTATTCATCCAAAGCTGCCTTAGACCACTGCACCACTCGGGAGATACTGTATTCATCCAAAGCTGCCTTAGACCACTGCACCACTCGGGAGATACTGTATTCATCCAAAGCTGCCTTAGACCACTGCACCACTCGGGAGATACTGTATTCATCCAAAGCTGCCTTAGACCACTGCACCACTCGGGAGATACCGTATTCATCCAAAGCTGCCTTAGACCACTGCACCACTCGGGAGATACCGTATTCATCCAAAGCTGCCTTAGACCACTGCACCACTCGGGAGATACCGTATTCATCCAAAGCTGCCTTAGACCACTGCACCACTCGGGAGATACTGTATTCATCCAAAGCTGCCTTAGACCACTGCACCACTCGGGAGATACCGTATTCATCCAGAGCTGCCTTAGACCACTGCACCACTCGGGAGATACTGTATTCATCCAAAGCTGCCTTAGACCACTGCACCACTCGATAGATACTGTATTCATCCAAAGCTGCCTTAGACCACTGCACCACTCGGGAGACACTGTATTCATCCAAAGCTGCCTTAGACCACTGCACCACTCGGGAGATACTGTATTCATCCAAAGCTGCCTTAGACCACTGCACCACTCGGGAGATACTGTATTCATCCAAAGCTGCCTTAGACCACTGCACCACTCGGGAGACACTGTATTCATCCAAAGCTGCCTTAGACCACTGCACCACTCGGGAGATACTGTATTCATCCAAAGCTGCCTTAGACCACTGCACCACTCGGGAGATACTGTATTCATCCAAAGCTGCCTTAGACCACTGCACCACTCGGGAGATACTGTATTCATCCAAAGCTGCTCTTAGACCACTGCACCACTCGGGAGATACTGTATTCATCCAAAGCTGCCTTAGACCACTGCACCACTCGGGAGACACTGTATTCATCCAAAGCTGCCCTAGACCACTGCACCACTCGAGAGATACTGTATTCATCCAAAGCTGTATTACGGGGAAAGATACTTTCTTACAATGCTCATTATGTCAAACAAAGCAAAACTGAAACGTCAAGAACTGGTGGACTGAAGCCTGCCAATAGACTGCCAATATTCAACTTCACCATCCCCTGAATTATATGCAGAGAGGCTGAAACTTCAAACTCAATTTAATCTGCTTTCCACTGATAAATCAGAGTTTCTGTTGGAGCGAACAAAGGGGAAGTACTACAAATATGGTGACAAGGCCAGCCGCCTTTTGGCAGACCAACTTAAACGCCAGTCAGCATCTCATCTTATCTCCCAGCCGCCTTTTGGCAGACCAACCTAAACGCCAGTCAGCATCTCATCTTATCTCCCAGCCGCCTTTTGGCAGACCAACTTAAACGCCAGTCAGCATCCCATCTTATCTCTCAGGTATACGACTCTTCCCGTAGTGATCCCTCTAATAATAATAATTCAACTTTTGTGTCATTTTTATTCTAACCTCTACAAATCCAAACCCCCATCAGACAATACGGCTATGGACAACTTTTTAGATAACTTGGATATTCCATCCATTGATATGGACATGAGTAAAGTTCTGGATAACTCAAGCCTACTCAAGCCTCCATCTCACTTATACTCAAGAAAGATAAAGATCCGGCAGAATGTGGTGGATATCGGCCCATTTCACTTTTGAACGCTGATGTTAAACTATTATTAGCTAAGGTTCTAGCATGTTCTAGCAGGTTGGAACCTTCTAGGATGTCATATCTGATGATCAAACGGGTTCCATCAAAGGGCGACAAATGTTTTCCAATGAATGCCGTCTTTTGAACATTATACTCTCTCCTTCTGTCTCTCCAGACCTCGACATTGTTGTTTCTCTTGATGCGGAGAAGGCTTTCGACCAGGTGGAGTGGGATTATTTATTTAAGATTCAGGGGAAGATTTGGTTTTGGGTCCAGTTTCATCTCATGGATACGTCTGCTCTATTCTGCTCCTACGGCTAGCGTACACATCAACTCTCAACACTCAAAATACTTCCCCCTCTCCAGAGGGACCCGTCAAGGGTGTCCCATGTCCCCGCTCCTTTTTGCACTTCCGGTAGAACCGCTTTCCTTGGCCTTAAATTATCATCATCATTCATTGGAATCCACCGAGCTGGTGAAGAACACAAAGTGTCACTGTATGCAGATGATCTACTATTATATATCACTAACCCTGTGAACTCTGTCGATAACATACTGCATATTTTAAACACATTTGGATCATTCTCAGGTTACAAATTGAACATTCAGAAAAGTGAATGTTTTCAGATCAACCCCACTGCCAAGCAGATTCCCCCCTGGAGCCCTGCCTCTCCGTCAACCCCACTGCCAAGCAGATTCCCCCCTGGAGCCCTGCCTTTCCGTCAACCCCACTGCCAAGCAGATTCCCCCTGGAGCCCTGCCTTTCCGTCAACCCTGCTGCCAAGCAGATTCCCCCTGGAGCCCTGCCTTTCCGTCTGTCGGCCTCTGGTTTTTCCTATTTAGGTGTGAATATAACACATTCTCTGGCTACCCTCCATAAAACTAACTTTAAAAGTCTAGTCACACGAGTTAAAGCAGACTTACAACGTTGGGATAGTCTGCCTCTCTCCTTAGCTGGCAGAATCCAATCTGTTAAAATGAACATTATACACACCCCTAACCCCCTGACACACACCCCTAACCCCCTGATACACACCCCTAACCCCCTGACACACACCCCTAACCCCCGATACACACCCCTAACCCCCCGATACACGCCCCTAACCCCCTGACACACACAGGGGCGTGGGAGAGAGGTTTCAGCGTTGTGTCATTTTCTTGGACATTGGCAGTCATGTGAAAGACCCCACTGTATATAATACCATGGCTCTGCTCTGTAGCTGCCAGATGTATGAACAAAAACCCATGAAGACTAGAGCCTTACAACACTAATCATTAACACTGTTCACAACACAGAATGATGATGATGATGATGAAGGTGAAACTAACCTTAGCCAGAAAGCGTTTGACCGCTGGGTACGGACCAATCAGGTCCAGGAATGGAGGCATGAGCTTCCTGAAGCGTGTGGTCGTTATGCCAACCAGGAAGGTTCCACGGTCGCTAAGACGGATGTTGTCAGGGTAACCGGGCATATTGCTCATGATGACCTCCTTGGTGCCAGCCTTGGGGCCTTTCAGCCAGTACCTGGAGAGAGAGAGAGAGAGAGAGAGAGAGAGAGAGAGAGAGAGAGAGAGAGAGAGACTGAATGAGAGAGACAGAGAGACTGAGTGAGAGACAATCAATCATTTCCAGACCCAGGGACATGTACTAGTCTGTGGCGACCTAAATGCCAGAACTGGACAAGAACCTGACACCCTCAGCACACAGGGGGACAAACACCTACCTGGAGGTGACAGCATTCCCTCCCCCATATGCCCCCCTAGGCACAACTACGACAACATAACCAACAAAAACAGGTCACGACTCCTGCAGCTCTGTCGCACGCTGGGTCTGTACATAGTCAATGGTAGGCTTCGAGGGGACTCCTATGGTAGGTACACCTATAGCTCATCTCTTGGCAGTAGTACTGTAGACTACTTTATCACTGACCTCAACCCAGAGTCTCTCAGAGCGTTCACAGTCAGCCCACTGACACCCCTATCAGACCACAGCAAAATCACAGTCTACTTGAACAGAGCAATACTCAATCATGAGGCATCAAAGCCAAAGGAACTGAATAATATTAAGAAATGCAATAGATGGAAGGAAAGTAGTGTTGAAACCTACCAAAAAACAATTAGGAAACAACAAATTCAATCCATTCTAGACAACTTCCTGGACAAAACGTTCCACTGTAATAGTGAAAGTGTAAACTTGGCAGTAGAAAACCTAAACAGTATATTTGACCTCTCAGCTTCCCTATCAAATCTAAAAATCTCTAACAGAAAACCAAAGAAAAGTAATAACAGTGATAAATGGTTTGATGAAGAATGCAAAAACCTAAGAAAGAAATTGAGAAACCTATCCAACCAAAAACATAGAGACCCAGAAAACCTGAGCCTTCACTATGGTGAATCACTAAAACAATTCAGAAATACACTACGGAAAAAGAAGGAACAGCATGTCAGAAATCAGCTCAATGTAATTGAAGAATCCATAGACTCTAACCACTTCTGGGAAAATTGGAAAACACTAAACAAACAACAACACAAAGAGTTATCTATCCAAAACGGAGATGTATGGGTAAACCACTTCTCCAATCTTTTTGGCCCTATAACAGAGAACAAACAGCAAAAAAATATACATGATCAAATGCAAATCTTAGAATCAACTATTAAAGACTACCAGAACCCACTGGATTCTCCAATTACATTGAATGAACTACAGGACAAAATACAAACCCTCCAACCCAAAAAGGCCTGTGTTGTTGATGGTATCCTCAATTAAATTATAAAATATACAGACCACAAATTTCAATTAGCTATACTTAAACTCTTTAACATCATCCTTAGCGCTGGCATCTTCCCCAATATTTGGAACCAAGGACTGATCACCCCAATCCACAAAAGTGGAGACAAATTTGACCCCAATAACTACCGTGGGATATGCATCAACAGCAACCTTGGGAAAATCCTCTGCATTATCATTAACAGCAGACTAGTTCATTTCCTCAGTGAAAACAATGTACTGAGCAAATGTCAAATTGGCTTTTTACCAAATTACCGTACGACAGACCACGTATTCACCGTGCACACCCTAATTGACAAACAAACAAACCAAAACAAAGGCAAAGTCTTCTCATGCTTTGTTGATTGACTCAATTTGGCATGAGGGTCTGCTATACAAATTGATGGAAAGTGGGGTTGGGGGAAAAACATACGACATTATAAAATCCATGTACACAAACAACAAGTGTGCGGTTAAAATTGGCAAAAAACACACACATTTCTTTCCACAGGGCCGTGGGGTGAGACAGGGATGCAGTTTAAGCCCCACCCTCTTCAACATATATATCAACGAATTGGCGAGGGCACTAGAACAGTCTGCAGCACCCGGACTCACCCTACTAGAATCTGAAGTCAAATGTCTTCTGTTTGCTGATGATCTGGTGCTTCTGTCACCAACCAAGGAGGGCCTACAGCAGCACCTAGATCTTCTGCACAGATTATGTCAGACCTGGGCCCTGACAGTAAATCTCAGTTCAGTAAGACAAAAATAATGGTGTTCCAAAAAAGGTCCAGTTGCCAGGACCACAAATACAAATTCCATCTAGACACCGTTGCCCTAGAGCACACAAAAAACTATACATACCTCGGCCTAAACATCAGCGCCACAGGTAACTTCCACAAAGCTGTGAACGATCTGAGAGACAAGGCAAGAAGGGCCTTCTATGCCATCAAAAGGAACATAAAATTTGACATACCAATTAGGATCTGGCTAAAAATACTTGAATCAGTTATAGAACCCATTGCCCTTTATGGTTCTGAGGTCTGGGGTCCGCTCACCAACCAAGAATTCACAAAATGGGACAAACACCAAATTGAGACTCTGCATGCAGAATTCTGCAAAAACATCCTCTGTGTACAACGGAAAACACCAAATAATGCATGCAGAGCAGAATTAGGCCAATACCCGCTAATTATCAAAATCCAGAAAAGAGCCGTTAAATTCTATAACCACTTAAAAGGAAGCGATTCCCAAACCTTCCATAACAAAGCCATCACCTACAGAGAGATGAACTTGGAGAAGAGTCCCCTAAGTAAGCTTGTCCTGGGGCTCTGTTCACAAACACAAACAGACCCCACAGAGCCCCAGGACAGCAACACAACTAGACCCAACCAAAACATAAGAAAACAAAAAGAGAATTACTTGACACATTGGAGAGAACAAACAAAAAAACAGAGCAAACTAGAATGCAATTGGGCCCTAAACAGAGAGTACATAGTGGCAGAATACCTGACCACTGTGACTGACCCAAACTTAAGGAAAGCTTTGACTATGTACAGACTCAGTGAGCATAGCCTTGCTATTGAGAAAGGCCGCCGTAGGCAGACCTGGCTCTCAAGAGAAGACAGGCTATGTGCACACTGCCCACAAAATGAGGTGGAAACTGAGCTGCACTTCCTAACCTCCTGCCAAATGTATGACCATATTAGAGACACATATTTCCCTCAGATTACAGCGATCCACAAAGAATTAGAAAACAAACCCAATTTTGATAAACTCCCATATCTATTGGGTGAAATACCACAGTGTGCCATCACAGCTGCAAGATTTGTGACCTGTTGCCACAAGAAAAAGGTAACCAGTGAAGAACAAACACCATTGTAAATACAACCCATATTTATTTCCCCCTTTGTACTTTAACTATTTGCACATTGTTACAACACTGTATATAGACATAATATGACACCTGAAATGTCTTTATTCTTTTGGAACTTCTGAGTGTAATGTTTACTGTTAATATTTATTTCACTTTTGTTTACTATCTACTTCACTTGCTTTGGCAATGTTAACATACGTTTCCCATGCAGAGAGAGAGAGAGAGAGAGAGAGAGAGAGAGAGAGAGAGAGAGAGAGAGAGAGAGAGAGAGAGAGAGAGAGAGAGAGAGAGAGAGAGAGAGAGAGAGAGAGAGAGAGAGAGAGAGAGAGAGAGAGAGAGAGAGAGAGAGAGAGAGAGAGAGAGAGAGAGAGAGAGAGAGAGAGAGAGAGAGAGAACCATAATTGTCATCAAACAAAAGGCCTTTCTGTAGTGTGAAGGTTCCAGCCAACACCTCTGATAACAGAATAATATTTACATGTTAAAAGGAAAAAGAGAGGGAGGACAGTTACTATGGAAAACACTGTCTTCCGTGTGTATGTGTGAGTGTGTATGTACCTGAGGATGCATCCGATGCTGGTCTCGGCCAGCAGCAGGAAGCTCTCGTCAGGTGACAGGGCGATGCCGTTGGGCATGTAGAGACCATCCAGCAGGACACGCACATGCCCTGACACAGGGTCAAAGGTCAGGAGACGCCCCAGAGCGTTGGTCTCTATCACCTAGAGGTCAGGGGTCAGAGGTCAGGGGTTATAGAGCTTATGAAGAAGAAAGGCCATTTCTAGGAATACAGACGGACAGACCTCTAGCTTGACGTGTCGTCGTCCCCAGCGAGAGGAGGAGTCAGTAAAGTAAATGGTTCCAGTCTGAGAGGAGATCTCCAACCCGTTCAGGAATGCAAATGGAACCCCGTCAGCTCCTAGAGCACAGCACACACAGATATTCCATATGTTAACTGGATTAGGCTTGTTGTGGTAATATCTGTTCTAAACAGATATTCCATATGTTAACTGGATTAGGCTTGTTGTGGTAACATCAGTTCTAAACAGATATTCCATATGTTAACTGGATGTACATTAGGCTTGTTGTGGTAATATCTGTTCTAAACAGATATTCCATATGTTAACTGGATTAGGCTTGTTGTGGTAACATCAGTTCTAAACAGATATTCCATATGTTAACTGGATGTACATTAGGCTTGTTGTGGTAATATCTGTTCTAAACAGATATTCCATATGTTAACTGGATGTACATTAGGCTTGTTGTGGTAACATCAGTTCTAAACAGATATTCCATATGTTAACTGGATGTACATTAGGCTTGATGTGGTAACATCAGTTCTAAACAGATATTCCATATGTTAACTGGATATACATTAGGCTTGTTGTGGTAACATCAGTTCTAAACAGATATTCCATATGTTAACTGGATGTACATTAGGCTTGTTGTGGTAACATCAGTTCTAAACAGATATTCCATATGTTAACTGGATGTACATTAGGCTTGTTGTGGTAACATCAGTTCTAAACAGATATTCCATATGTTAACTGGATGTACATTAGGCTTGTTGTGGTAACATCAGTTCTAAACAGATATTCCATATGTTAACTGGATTAGGCTTGTTGTGGTCATATCAGTTCTAAACAGATATTCCATATGTTAACTGGATGTACATTAGGCTTGTTGTGGTAATATCAGTTCTAAACAGATATTCCATATGTTAACTGGATGTACATTAGGCTTGATGTGGTAACATCAGTTCTAAACAGATATTCCATATGTTAACTGGATGTACATTAGGCTTGTTGTGGTAACATCAGTTCTAAACAGATATTCCATATGTTAACTGGATGTACATTAGGCTTGTTGTGGTAACATCAGTTCTAAACAGATATTCCATATGTTAACTGGATGTACATTAGGCTTGTTGTGGTAACATCAGTTCTAAACAGATATTCCATATGTTAACGGGATGTACATTAGGCTTGTTGTGGTCATATCAGTTCTAAACAGATATTCCATATGTTAACTGGATGTACATTAGGCTTGTTGTGGTAATATCAGTTCTAAACAGATATTCCATATGTTAACTGGATGTACATTAGGCTTGATGTGGTAACATCAGTTCTAAACAGATATTCCATATGTTAACTGGATGTACATTAGGCTTGTTGTGGTAACATCAGTTCTAAACAGATATTCCATATGTTAACTGGATGTACATTAGGCTTGTTGTGGTAACATCAGTTCTAAACAGATATTCCATATGTTAACTGGATGTACATTAGGCTTGTTGTGGTAACATCAGTTCTAAACAGATAAGATATTCCATATGTTAACTGGATGTACATTAGGCTTGTTGTGGTAACATCAGTTCTAAACAGATATTCCATATGTTAACTGGATGTACATTAGGCTTGTTGTGGTAACATCAGTTCTAAACAGATATTCCATATGTTAACTGGATGTACATTAGGCTTGTTGTGGTAACATCAGTTCTAAACAGATATTCCATATGTTAACTGGATGTACATTAGGCTTGTTGTGGTAACATCAGTTCTAAACAGATATTCCATATGTTAACTGGATAAGGCTTGTTGTGGTCATATCAGTTCTAAACAGATATTCCATATGTTAACTGGATGTACATTAGGCTTGTTGTGGTAATATCAGTTCTAAACAGATATTCCATATGTTAACTGGATGTACATTAGGCTTGATGTGGTAACATCAGTTCTAAACAGATATTCCATATGTTAACTGGATGTACATTAGGCTTGTTGTGGTAACATCAGTTCTAAACAGATATTCCATATGTTAACTGGATGTACATTAGGCTTGTTGTGGTAACATCAGTTCTAAACAGATATTCCATATGTTAACTGGATGTACATTAGGCTTGTTGTGGTAACATCAGTTCTAAACAGATATTCCATATGTTAACTGGATGTACATTAGGCTTGTTGTGGTCATATCAGTTCTAAACAGATATTCCATATGTTAACTGGATGTACATTAGGCTTGTTGTGGTAATATCAGTTCTAAACAGATATTCCATATGTTAACTGGATGTACATTAGGCTTGTTGTGGTATTATCAGTTCTAAACAGATATTCCATATGTTAACTGGATGTACATTAGGCTTGTTGTGGTAACATCAGTTCTAAACAGATATTCCATATGTTAACTGGATGTACATTAGGCTTGTTGTGGTAACATCAGTTCTAAACAGATATTCCATATGTTAACTGGATGTACATTAGGCTTGTTGTGGTAACATCAGTTCTAAACAGATATTCCATATGTTAACTGGATGTTGTACATTAGGCTTGTTGTGGTAACATCAGTTCTAAACAGATATTCCATATGTTAACTGGATGTACATTAGGCTTGTTGTGGTAACATCAGTTCTAAACAGATATTCCATATGTTAACTGGATGTACATTAGGCTTGTTGTGGTAACATCAGATCTAAACAGATATTCCATATGTTAACTGGATGTACATTAGGCTTGTTGTGGTAACATCAGTTCTAAACAGATATTCCATATGTTAACTGGATGTACATTAGGCTTGTTGTGGTCATTTCAGTTCTAAACAGATATTACATATGTTAACTGGATGTACATTAGGCTTGTTGTGGTAATATCAGTTCTAAACAGATATTCCATATGTTAACTGGATGTACATTAGGCTTGATGTGGTAACATCAGTTCTAAACAGATATTCCATATGTTAACTGGATGTACATTAGGCTTGTTGTGGTAACATCAGTTCTAAACAGATATTCCATATGCTAACTGGATGTACATTAGGCTTGTTGTGGTAACATCAGTTCTAAACAGATATTCCATATGTTAACTGGATGTACATTAGGCTTGTTGTGGTATTATCAGTTCTAAACAGATATTCCATATGTTAACTGGATGTACATTAGGCTTGTTGTGGTAACATCAGTTCTAAACAGATATTCCATATGTTAACTGGATGTACATTAGGCTTGTTGTGGTAACATCAGTTCTAAACAGATATTCCATATGTTAACTGGATGTACATTAGGCTTGATGTGGTAACATCAGTTCTAAACAGATATTCCATATGTTAACTGGATGTACATTAGGCTTGTTGTGGTAACATCAGTTCTAAACAGATATTCCATATGTTAACTGGATTAGGCTTGTTGTGGTCATATCAGTTCTAAACAGATATTCCATATGTTAACTGGATTAGGCTTGTTGTGGTCATATCAGTTCTAAACAGATATTCCATATGTTAACTGGATTAGGCTTGTTGTGGTAACATCAGTTCTAAACAGATATCCATATGTTAACTGGATTAGGCTTGTTGTGGTAACATCAGTTCTAAACAGATCATCCATATGTTAACTGGATGTACATTGTCAGACCTTGACTGCTGTCCAGTCAGAGTTAACCCTCTGGAGTCTAAGCCCTGTCTAAGCCAGGGAAGGGTTTCTAAGCTAACATACTGTATGGAACTGTTTTAAGATGGTCACACCAAGGATTACCCCCCCCCCTCCCCCCTCCCCCCTCCCCGGCTTAGACAGGGCCTAGACTCAAGAGGGTTAAGGTTAGGGTTAGACTGTCAGACCTGCTGTCCAGTCAGAGTTAAGGTTAGGGTTAGACTGTCAGACCTGCTGTCCAGTCAGAGTTAAGGTTAGGGTTAGACTGTCAGACCTGCTGTCCAGTCAGAGTTAAGGTTAGGGTTAGACTGTCAGACCTGCTGTCCAGTCAGAGTTAAGGTTAGGGTTAGACTGTCAGACCTGCTGTCCAGTCAGAGTTAAGGTTAGGTTAGGGTTAGACTGTCAGACCTGCTGTCCAGTCAGAGTTAAGGTTAGGGTTAGACTGTCAGACCTGCTGTCCAGTCAGAGTTAAGGTTAGGGTTAGACTGTCAGACCTGCTGTCCAGTCAGAGTTAAGGTTAGGGTTAGACTGTCAGACCTGCTGTCCAGTCAGAGTTAAGGTTAGGGTTAGACTGTCAGACCTGCTGTCCAGTCAGAGTTAAGGTTAGGGTTAGACTGTCAGACCTGCTGTCCAGTCAGAGTTAAGGTTAGGGTTAGACTGTCAGACCTGCTGTCCAGTCAGAGTTAAGGTTAGGGTTAGACTGTCAGACCTGCTGTCCAGTCAGAGTTAAGGTTAGGGTTAGACTGTCAGACCTGCTGTCCAGTCAGAGTTAAGGTTAGGGTTAGACTGTGAATGTGAAGGATCAGACCTTGTTTGCTGTCTAGTAGCAGGGTCTTGTGTCCAGTCTGGGGGTTAGGGGTCAGGGGTTACCTGTCTTGCTGTCTAGTAGCAGGGTCTTGTGTCCAGTCTGGGGGTTAGGGGTCAGGGGTTACCTGTCTTGCTGTCTAGTAGCAGGGTCTTGTGTCCAGTCTGGGGGTTAGGGGTCAGGGGTTACCTGTCTTGCTGTCTAGTAGCAGGGTCTTGTGTCCAGTCTGGGGGTTAGGGGTCAGGGGTTACCTGTCTTGCTGTCTAGTAGCAGGGTCTTGTGTCCAGTCTGGGGGTCAACAGAAAACAGTCCAAAGTAGGAGTCCGCTACGATCAGCTGACCACCGCTGTCCAACCGCACGCCATGAGGACGACCACAGACTGGCTCATAGTCTGTGCTGCTACCTAGAGGGACAACAGACATAACATTATAGTCTGTGCAGCTACCTAGAGGGACACCAGACATAACATCATAGTCTGTGCTGCTACCTACAGACACACAACAACAACAGATAGAAATAGACAAACTCATAATTCAGTTATTCCTTTAGCTCAGTCTTTCCTTCTAACCCTTAACCTTCTAACCTTCGAACCCTCTAATCTGAGGTCTTGGGTTGAGATATCAGCTCTCAGGGTTCTGTCAACTGTCTTCTCTCTCTGTTTCTCTCTCCATCTCGCTCTCCCCCCCCCCTCTTTCGGTCTCTCCTTCTCTGGAACAACAACAGAGGATGTATAGAGATGTACTTGACCATGTCTAACACAACCTGGCAGACACAGTCACGCAGTCTGTTTTGGCCTGAGCTCAGAGGAAGACAATCGGCTGCCGGCCAGTTCAACAGAGATCTGAACAGAACACTCACATAGTCTGTTTAGGCCTGAGCTCAGAGGAAGACAATCAGCTGCCGGCCAGTTCAACAGAGATCTGAACAGTACACATATGTAACAGTTTTGCTTCCGTCCCTCTCCTCACCCCTACCTGGGCTTGAACCAGGGACCCTCTGCACACATCGACAACAGTCACCCTCGAAAGCACCGTTACCCGCCGCGGCCCTTGCAGAGCAAGGGAAACAACTACTTCAAGGTCTCAGAGCGAGTGACGTCGCCGATTGAAATGCTACTATTGCGCACCGCTAACTAGCTAGCCATTTCACACCGGTTATACATACACACAGCTAAACACTTCCCAACAGAAGAAAGAGACAGACTCAGTGTTCCACACCAGGGGGCGCACTCCAGTAGAACATCTGAAATATGTTTTCTCACCTGTTTCATACCTACTGAACACAACCCTGATCCGTAGACAGGAGACCCCAAAACAGATTCCATCATACAGTGGGGAAAAAAAGTATTTAGTCAGCCACCAATTGTGCAAGTTCTCCCACTTAAAAAGATGAGAGAGGCCTGTAATTTTCATCATAGGTACACGTCAACCATGACAGACAAATGGCACCTGTTTGAACTTGTTATCAGTATAAAAGACACCTGTCCACAACCTCAAACAGTCACACTCCAAACTCCACTATGGCCAAGACCAAAGAGCTGTCAAAGGACACCAGAAACAAAATTGTAGACCTGCACCAGGCTGGGAAGACTGAATCTGCAATAGGTAAGCAGCTTGGTTTGAAGAAATCAACTGTGGGAGCAATTATTAGGAAATGGAAGACATACAAGACCACTGATAATCTCCCTCGATTTGGGGCTCCACGCAAGATCTCATCCCGTGGGGTCAAAATGATCACAAGAACGGTGAGCAAAAATCCCAGAACCACACGGGGGGACCTAGTGAATGACCTGCAGAGAGCTGGGACCAAAGTAACAAAGCCTACCATCAGTAACACACTACGCCGCCAGGGACTCAAATCCTGCAGTGCCAGACGTGTCCCCCTGCTTAAGCCAGTACATGTCCAGGCCCGTCTGAAGTTTTGAGTCTATTCCTTTAAACATTGAACCGCTGTGGTTCACAACAATTCTGATTTCCAAAGGCGGAAGTTGGGAGAGTTTTTTTGTTCGGGTGGTTCAGTGAAACAATTTTAGTTTCTAAGGTAGAAGTTTTTGGTGAGGGAGGCCCTGCTCTCTCCGCTCCCAGATGCTTAGTCCATTTCATTCCGATCTCCTCTGCATTTTTGTAGCCATTTGCTACAGCCTGTCAACTATGCCTCTGCCTATCCCTGTTCTCTCCTCTCTGCACAGGCTACACAAACGCACCACACCGCGTGGCTGCTGCCTCTCCAACCTGGTGGTCCCTGCACGCACCACCCACGTGGAGTTCCAGGTCGCAGGCAGCCTCTGGAACTGCCGTTCTGCTGCCAACAAAGCTGACTTCATCCCAGCCTATGCCAACCTCCAGTCCCTCGACTTCCTGGCGCTGACGGAAACATGGATCACCACTGAAAACACCGCTACTCCTACTGCTCTCTCCTCGTCTGACCATGTGTTCTCGCATACCCCGAGAGCATCTGGTCAGAGGGGTGGTGGTACAGGAATCCTCATCTCTCCCAAGTGGACATTCTCAATTTTTCCCCTAACCCATCTGTCTATCTCCCTCATTTGAATTCCATGCTGTCACAGTCACTAGCCCATTTAAGCTTAATATCCTTGTTATCTATCGCCCTCCAGGTTCCCTTGGAGAGTTCATCAATGAGCTTGACGCCTTGATAAGTTCCTTCCCTGAGGATGGCTCACCCCTCACAGTTTTGGGGGATTTCAACCTCCCTATGTCCACATTTGACTCATTTCTCTCTGCCTCCTTCTTTCCACTCCTCTCCTCTTTTGACCTCACCCTCTCACCGTCCCCCCCTACTCACAAGGCAGGCAATACGCTTGACCTCATCTTCACTAGATGCTGCTCCTCTACTAATCTCACTGCAACTCCCCTCCATGTCTCCGACCACTACTTTGTTTCCTTTTCTCTCTCACTCTCCTCCCACACTACTCACTCTGCCCCTACACAGATGGTAATGCGCCGCCGCAACCTTCGCTCTCTCTCTCCCACTACTCTCTCCTCTTCCATCCTATCATCTCTTCCCTCTGCTCAATCCTTCTCTCCCTCCAATCTCCTGATTCTGCCTCCTCAACCCTCCTCTCCTCCCTTTCTGCATCCTTTGACTCTCTGTGTCCCCTATCCTCCCGGCCGGCTCGGTCCTCCCCTCCAGCTCCGTGGCTTGATGACTCATTGCGAGCTCACAGAACAGAGCTCCGGGCAGCGGAGCGGAAATGGAAGAAAACTAAACTCCCTGCCGACCTGGCATCTTTTCACTCCCTCCTCTCTACATTTTCTTCATCTGTTTCTGCTGCTAAGGCCACCTTCTACCACTCTAAATTCCAAGCATCTGCCTCTAACCCTAGGAAGCTCTTTGCCACATTTTCCTCCCTCCTGAATCCTCCCCCCCCCCCCCCCCCCCTCCTCTCTCTCTGTGGATGACTTCGTCAACCACTTTGAAAAGAAGGTTGACGACATCCGATCCTCGTTTGTTAAGTCTAATGACACTGCTGGTCCTGCTCACACTGCCCTACCCTACCCTATGCTTTGACTTCTTTCTCCCCTCTCTCTCCAGATAAAATCCTGCGACTTGTGACTGCAGGCCGCCCAACAACCTGCCCGCTTGACCCCATCCCCTCCTCCCTTCTCCAGACCATCTCCGGTGACCTTCTCCCCTACCTCACCTCGCTGATCAACTCATCCTTGACCGCTGGCCATGTCCCTTCCGTCTTCAAGAGAGCGAGAGTTACTCCCCTTCTCAAAAAACCAACACTCGACCCCACTGATGTCAACAACTACAGACCAGTATCCCTTCTTTCTTTTCTTTCCAAAACTATTGAGCGTGCCGTCTTTAGCCAACTCTCTTGCTATCTCTCTCAGAATGACCTTCTTGATCC
The DNA here is from genome assembly GCA_031479575.1 of Coregonus ussuriensis. NCBI lineage: Eukaryota > Metazoa > Chordata > Actinopteri > Salmoniformes > Salmonidae > Coregonus > Coregonus ussuriensis. The sequence goes on along the minus strand of CM062500.1, from coordinate 4,271,184 downwards.
AAACCAATCAGGTTTCAGGACTGGTCATTCAACTGAGACTGCTCTTCTCTGTGTCACGGAGACTCTCCGCACTGCTAAAGCTAACTCTCTCTCCTCTGCTCTTGTCCTTCTAGACCTGTCTGCTGCCTTTGATACTGTGTGAACCATCAGATCCTCCTCTCCACCCTCTCCGAGATGGGCATCTCCGGCGCGGCTCACTCCTGGATTGCGTCCTACCTGACCGGTCGCTCCTACCAAGTGGCGTGGCGGGAAGCTGTCTCCGCACCACGTGCTCTCACCACTGGTGTCCCCCAGGGATCGGTTCTGGGCCCTCTCCTTTTCTCCCTATACACCAAGTCACTTGGCTCTGTCATATCCTCACATGGCCTTTCCTATCATTGCTACGCTGACGATACACAACTAATCTTCTCCTTTCCCCCTTCTGACAACCAGGTGGCGAATCGCATCTCTGCATGTCTGGCAGACATATCAGTATGGATGACGGATCACCACCTCAAGCTGAACCCTGGCAAGACGGAGCTGCTCTTCCTCCCGGGGAAGGACTGCCCGTTCCATGATCTCGCCATCACGGTTGACAACTCCGCTGTGTCCTCCTCCCAGAGTGCGAAGAGCCTAGGCTAGGCGTGACCCTGGACAACACCCTGTCGTTCTCCGCCAACATCAAGGCGGTGACCCGCTCCTGCAGGTTCATGCTCTACAACATTCGGAGAGTGCGACCCTGCCTTACACAGGAAGCGGCGCAGGTCCTGGTCCAGGCACTTGTCATCTCCCGTCTGGACTACTGCAACTCGCTGTTGGCTGGGCTCCCTGCCTGTGCCATTAAACCCCTACAACTCATCCAGAATGCCGCAGCCCGTCTGGTGTTCAACCTTCCAAAGTTCTCTCACGTCACCCCCCTCCTCCGCACACTCCACTGGCTTCCAGTTGAAGCTCGCATCCGCTACAAGACCATGGTGCTTGCCTATGGAGCAGTGAGGGGAACGGCACCTCTGTACCTTCAGGCTCTGATCAGTCCCTACACCCAAACGAGGACATTGCGTTCATCCACCTCTGGCCTGCTGGCTCCCCTTCCTCTGCGGAAGCATAGCTCCCGCCCCGCTCAGCCCAGTCAAAACTGTTCGCTGCTCTGGCACCCCAATGGTGGAACAAGCTCCCTCACGACGCCAGGACAGCGGAGTCACTCACCACCTTCCGGAGACATTTGAAACCCCACCTCTTTAAGGAATACCTGGGATAGGATAAAGTATTCCTTCTAACCCCCCCCCCCCCCCCCCCCCCCCCAAATTGTAAAGTGGTTATCCCACTGGCTATAGGGTGAACGCACCAATTTGTGAGTCGCTCTGGCTAAGAGCGTCTGCTAAATGACGTTAATGTGCCCTTGAGCAAGGCACTTAACCCTAATTGCTCCTGTAAGTCGCTCTGGTTAAGAGCGTCTGCTAAATGACTAAAATGTAAAAAATGTAATGCTAGAGTGCATTTGGATGATCCAGAAGAGGATTGGGAGAATGTCATATGGTCAGATGAAACCAAAATATAACTTTTTGGTAAAAACTCAACTCATCGTGTTTGGAGGACAAAGAATGCTGAGTTGCATCCAAAGAACACCATACCTACTGTGAAGCATGGGGGTGGAAACATCATACTTTGGGGCTGTTTTTCTGCAAAGGGACCAGGACGACTGATCCGTGTAAAGGAAAGAATGAATGGGGCCATGTATCGTGAGATTTTGAGTGAAAACCTCCTTCCATCAGCAAGGGCATTGAAGATGAAACGTGGCTGGGTCTTTCAGCATGACAATGATCCCAAACACACCGCCCGGGCAACGAAGGAGTGGCTTCGTAAGAAGCATTTCAAGGTCCTGGAGTGGCCTAGCCAGTCTCCAGATCTCAACCCCATAGAAAATCTTTGGAGGGAGTTGAAAGTCTGTGTTGCCCAGCGACAGCCCCAAAACATCACTGCTCTAGAGGAGATCTGCATGGAGGAATGGGCCAAAATACCAGCAACAGTGTGTGAAAACCTTGTGAAGACTTACAGAAAACGTTTGGCCTGTGTCATTGCCAACAAAGGGTATATAACAAAGTATTGAGAAACTTTTGTTATTGACCAAATACTTATTTTCCACCATAATTTGCAAATAAATTCATAAAAAATCCTACAATGTGATTTTATGGATTTGTTTTCTCAATTTGTCTGTCATAGTTGACGTGTACCTATGATGAAAATTACAGGCCTCTCTCATCTTTTTAAGTGGGAGAACTTGCACAATTGGTGGCTGACTAAATACTTTTTTTCCCCACTGTACGTCAATAAGCTGCTGTAAGTACTGATCACACTGTTGTATACTATGTGTAGCAGAATTAGTTCTGTACCGCTGACCACACTGTGGTATGTCATATTAATAAGACTGTTGTATGTACTGAGTGTCTAACTACTGACCACACTGAGGTATGTCATATTAATAAGACTGTTGTATGTACTGAGTGTATAACTGCTGACCACACTGTGGTATGTCTTATTAATAAGACTGTTGTATGTACTGAGTGTCTAACTGCTGACCACACTGTGGTATGGTATGTCATATTAATAAGACTGTTGTATGTACTGAGTGTCTAACTGCTGACCACACTGTGGTATGTCATATTAATAAGACTGTTGTATGTACTGAGTGTATAACTGCTGACCACACTGTGGTATGTCATATTAATAAGACTGTTGTATGTACTGAGTGTCTAACTGCTGACCACACTGTGGTATGTCATATTAATAAGACTGTTGTATGTACTGAGTGTCTAACTGCTGACCACACTGTGGTATGTCATATTAATAAGACCGTTGTATGTACTGAGTGTATGACTGCTGACCACACTGTGGTATGTTATATTAATAAGACTGTTGTATGTACTGAGTGTCTAACTGCTACGTCAATAGGGCTAACTAGCTAGCTACTAGTACTGTTAGCTAGCCAGATAGCCATGAAGAATTGTTAGCTAGCTACCCACAAATAATTTACTATCTATCTTGCATAATATTAGTTTTAGGTCATTTTTGCTTGTTATGTTAAACTATCTGGTTAGCTAGATTATTACGAATGCTGGAAGACGGTTCAGTGAATGGGTAAGTCCATAGTAAGTCAATAGGGCTAACTGGGCTAGCTAGCTAGAAAAATTTACATCTACCTTGCACAACGTTAGTTTTAGGTGATTTTTGCCTGTTTAACTAGCTGGCTAGCTAGATTATTATGATTCACATATCTAGCTGATAATTATGAAGTAAAACGTTTTGCTTTGTGTATATCTTGGAAGACGGTTCAGTGACTGGGGAGGTGCAGCGTGAGGTAATACAGAGTGTAATAATACTTCTCAAATGTATTGTTTTATGCATTCACCACACTCTCGTCCTCACAAGAACGTACTCAAGAGAACTTGGTCGGAGAACGTACTCCAGAGAACCTGGTCGGAGAACGTACTCCAGAGAACCTGGTCGGAGAACGTACTCCAGAGAACCTGGTCGGAGAATGTACTCTGTGCATGAGAGTGTGGAGCACTCGGTGTGTTGTGTATTGAGAAACACCCCCTAGAGAGGAACCAGGCCTCTTCTGGCTGTGCCGGGTGGAGATAAGATTACATGGCCATTAAGGCCAGATCGTTCTTCAAGATGTTCAAACGTTCATAAATGACCAGCAATAGTATAAAGTAATCCTTCTACACCCCCCCTCCCCCCATAAAAAATAAAATACAATAAAAAGTGGTTGTCCCACTGGTTATCATAAGTTGAATGCACCAATGTGTAAGTGGCTCTGGATAAGAGCGTCTGCTAACTGATGTAAATGTAAACTATATTCCCAGTGGTTGTAGAGGTTGTAACAGGTCAGGACCTCAGGAGGAAATGTCACTTGGCTTTTTATAGCCGAGCATTCAGAGGTCGAGACAGCGGGAGAGAGAGAGAGAGAGAGAGAGAGAGAGAGAGAGAGAGAGAGAGAGAGGTTTCCCATGCCAATAACACCCTATGAATTTAATTGAATCGAGAGAGAGTTGAAAACAGCAGGTCCGGGACAGGTAGCACGTCCGGTGAACAAGCAGTTAAGTTAGTTACTGACCACACTCCTGTAAGTCCTGTCCCATGTGGGTGATGAGGGTTAGAGTCTCCTGCTGGATCCTCCACAGCTTCCCATCCACCGTCCCTGTGTACACGTTACCTAGGAGACAGCAGGGGTTAGAGGTCAGGGGTCAGACAGGCCACAGGGTCTCATAACAGTGGTAGGAGTTCTAAAAAGGTATTTCCAGTGAAAGGTCATATAAACACTGACGAGGCTGATGAAAAGACACGATTAAATTAAAACCTGCTGAATGATAAAACAACTCAGACAAGAGTTCTTACCCTCCTGGTCGGCAGTGAAGGATTCTGGTCCATGTAGTTGTCCAGTGAACAGTCTGCGTCCGTTCTGTAGTCTGGTGTTGACAGCCAGTGGGCCCTCCAGGAGTGGAGGGGGTCCTTTGAATCTGACAGACAGACAATAACTCTTCAACCCCTAAACTGACAGACAGACCAGACAATAACTCTTGAACCCCTAAACTGTTTCCCTCTGATAACACCAACCTGTCTCTATACACAACCCTTCACCTCCAACCAAATCCCTAATAACATCTCCTTTCTCCCGAACAACATGTAAGGCTCAGAGTCTATGGGTGAGGGGAAGATGTGTGTGTGTGTGCGTGTGTTTGTGACATCACATTTTATTTGTCACATGCGCCGAATACAACAGGTGAATACAACCTTACAGTGAAATGCTTACTTACAAGCCCTTAACCAACAATGGCATTTAAAAGTAAAAAAATAGTTAAGAAATTATTTACTAAATAAACTCAAGTTTAAAAAAAGTAACACAATAAAATAACAAGGCTATATACAGGGGGTACCGGTACCGAGTCAATGTGCAGGGGCACAGGTTAGTCGAAGTAATTGAGGTAATATGTACATGTAGGTAGAGGTAAAGTGACTACGCATAGATAATAAACAGAGTAGCAGCAGCGTAGCGTAAAAAAAAAGGGTGTCAATGTAAATAGTCCGGGTGGCCATTTGATTAACTGTTCAGCGGTCTCATGGCTTGGGGGTAGAAGCTGTTAAGGAGCCTATTGGAACTAGACTTGGCGCTCCGGTACCGCTTGCCGTTCGGTAGCAGAGAGAACAGTCTATGACTAGGGTGGCTGTAGTCTTTGACCATTTTTAGGAGCTTCCTCTGACACCGCCTGGTATAGAGGTCCTGGATGGCAGGAAGCTTGGCCCCAGTGATGTACTGGGCCGTACGCACTACCCTCTGTAGTGCCTTGCGGTCGGAGGCCAAGCAGTTGCCATACCAGGCGGTGATGCAACCAGTCAGGATGCTCTCGATGGTGCAGCTGTATAATTTTTTGAGGATCTGAGGACCCATGCCAAATCTTTTCAGTCTCCTGAGGGGGAATAAGCATTGTCGTGCCCTCTTCACGACTGTCTTGGTGTGTTTGGACCATGATAGTTTGTTGGTGATGTGGTGTGGACACCAAGGAACAGGGAGTACAGGAGGGGACTGAGCACGCACCCCTGAGTGGCCCCCGTGTTGAGGATCAGCGTGGCAGATGTGTTATTGCCTACCCTTACCACCTGGGGGAGGCCCGACAGGAAGTCCAGGATCCAGTTGCAGAGGGAGGTGTTTAGTCCCAGGGTCCTTAACTTAGTGATGAGCTTTGAGGGCACTATGGTGTTGAACGCTGAGCTGTAGTCAATGAACAGCATTCTCACATAGGTGTCCCTTTTGTCCAGGTGGGAAAGGGCAGTGTGGAGTGCAATAGAGATTGCATCATCTGTGGATCTGTTGGAGTGGTATGCGAATTGGGGTGGTATGCGAATTGGAGTGGGTCTAGGGTTTTCTGGGATAATGGTGTTGATGTGAGCCATGACCAGCCTTTCAAAGCACTTCATAGCTACAGACATTGTGTTACGGGTCGGTAGTCATTTAGGCAGGTTACCTTGGCGTTCTTGGGCACAGGGACTGGACTATGGTGGTCTGCTTGAAACAGGTTGAAAATGTCAGTGAAGACACTTGCCAGTTGGTCAGCGTATGCTCGGAGTACAAGTCCTGGTAATCCGTCTGGCTCTGCGGCCTTGTAAATGTTGTCCTGTTTAAAGGTCTTACTCACATCGGCTACAGAGAGCGTGATCACACAGTTGTCCGGAACAGGTGGTGCTCTTATGCATGCTTCAGCGTTGCTTGCCTCAAAGCATGCATAGATGTGGTTTAGCTCATCTTCCCTTTGTAGTCCGTAAAAGCCTGCAAGCCCTGCCACATCCGACGAGCGTCAGAGCCGGTGTAGTGTGTGTGTGTACTTACACGTAAGGCTGAGGGTCTATAGGTGAGGGGAGGAGGTAGATCCCCACAGCCACAGATAGCAGGACCACTGAGAGCGCTCTCTTCCAAAGCCTGAAGACAGGAGACAACACAACAGATATCACATACCACATATACACTGAGTCAAAATTTGAGATTTTTGGTTTGGTTCCAATCGCCGTGTCTTTGTGAGACGCGGTGTGGGTGAACGGATGATCTCCGCATGTGTGGTTCCCACCATAAAGCATGGAGGAGGAGGTGTTATGGTGTGGGGGAGCTTTGCTTGTGACACTGTCTGTGATTTATTTAGAATTCAAGGCACACTTAACCAGCATGGCTACCACAGCATTCTGCAGCGATACGCCATCCAATCTGGTTTGGGCTTAGTGGGACCATCATTTCTTTTTCAACAGGACAATGACCCAACACACTTCCAGGATGTGTAAGGGCTATTTTACCAAGAAGGAGAGTGATGGAGTGCTGCATCAGATGACCAGGCCTCCACAATCCCCCGACCTCAACCCAATTGAGATGGTTTGGGATGAGTCGGACAGCAGAGTAAAGGAAAAGCAGCCAACAAGTGCTCAGCATATGTGGGAACTCCTTCAAGACTGTTGGAAAAAAAGCATTCCAGGTGAAGCTGGTTGAGAGAATGCCAAGAGTGTGCAAAGCTGTCATCAAGGCAAAGGGTGGCTATTTGAAGAATCTCAAATATAAAATATATTTTGATTTGTTTAACACTTTTTTGGTTTCTACATGATTCCATATGTGTTATTTCATAGTTTTGACATCTTCACTATTATTCTACAATGTAAAAAATTCAGAAAAACCCTGGAATGAGTAGGTGTGTCCAAACTTTTGACTGGTACTGTATATATACACACAGTATATACTGATAACACGTAATCTCTCTCACCTTCAAACAACAACTGAACCTTAACCCTAACAGCCCCTCGCTCTCATATCTTGTAACAGGCAGATACAGTGATGTATTTACATTTAGGTCATTTAGCAGACGCTCTTATCCAGAGCGACTTACAGTTAGTGAATACATATTTTTTTATACTGGCCCCCCGTGGGAATTGAACCCACAACCCTGGCCATGCTCTACTCTATCAACTGAGCTACATCCCTGCCGGCCATTCCCTCCCCTACCCTGGACGACGCTGGGCCAATTGTGCGCCGCCCCATGGGTCTCCCGGTCGCGGCCGGCTGCGACAGAGCCTGGATTTATCACCTCCTCTCTTCTGTCTCTAGTTAATAAATCTACTGTGTTGTTGGGTCATACCTCCATGTCACCCCCCCAGCCCTTATCTGGCTGACTATGGAATTACGAAAGACTAGCTCAGCTGGTAGAGCACGGCGCTTGTAACGCCAAGGTAGTGGGTTCGATCCCAGGGACCACCCATACACAAAAAAAATGTATGCACGCATGACTGTAAGTCGCTTTGGACAAAAGCGTCTGCTAAATGGCATATTATTACTATGATAGAGCAAGGTATTTCCACACCATCTTTAATCTCCTCTGAGCTGCAGTTATTGGGTAATATTCTAATAGGCAGTGGTGGAAAAAGTACCCAATTTTCATACTTGAGTAAAA
>CM062500.1:4209688-4262723 GCA_031479575.1 Coregonus ussuriensis | reverse complement strand
TAACTTGCACAATTGGTGGCTGACTAAATACTTTTTTTCCCCACTGTACGTCAATAAGCTGCTGTAAGTACTGATCACACTGTTGTATACTATGTGTAGCAGAATTAGTTCTGTACCGCTGACCACACTGTGGTATGTCATATTAATAAGACTGTTGTATGTACTGAGTGTCTAACTACTGACCACACTGAGGTATGTTATATTAATAAGACTGTTGTATGTACTGAGTGTATAACTGCTGACCACACTGTGGTATGTCTTATTAATAAGACTGTTGTATGTACTGAGTGTCTAACTGCTGACCACACTGTGGTATGTCATATTAATAAGACTGTTGTATGTACTGAGTGTCTAACTGCTGACCACACTGTGGTATGTCATATTAATAAGACTGTTGTATGTACTGAGTGTATAACTGCTGACCACACTGTGGTATGTCATATTAATAAGACTGTTGTATGTACTGAGGAGTGTCTAACTGCTGACCACACTGTGGTATGTCATATTAATAAGACTGTTGTATGTACTGAGTGTCTAACTGCTGACCACACTGTGGTATGTCATATTAATAAGACCGTTGTATGTACTGAGTGTATGACTGCTGACCACACTGTGGTATGTTATATTAATAAGACTGTTGTATGTACTGAGTGTCTAACTGCTACGTCAATAGGGCTAACTAGCTAGCTACTAGTACTGTTAGCTAGCCAGATAGCCATGAAGAATTGTTAGCTAGCTACCCACAAATAATTTACTATCTATCTTGCATAATATTAGTTTTAGGTCATTTTTGCTTGTTAAACTATCTGGTTAGCTAGATTATTACGAATGCTGGAAGACGGTTCAGTGAATGGGTAAGTCCATAGTAAGTCAATAGGGCTAACTGGGCTAGCTAGCTAGAAAAATTTACATCTACCTTGCACAACGTTAGTTTTAGGTGATTTTTGCCTGTTTAACTAGCTGGCTAGCTAGATTATTATGATTCACATATCTAGCTGATAATTATGAAGTAAAACGTTTTGCTTTGTGTATATCTTGGAAGACGGTTCAGTGACTGGGGAGGTGCAGCGTGAGGTAATACAGAGTGTAATAATACTTCTCAAATGTATTGTTTTATGCATTCACCACACTCTCGTCCTCACAAGAACGTACTCAAGAGAACTTGGTCGGAGAACGTACTCCAGAGAACCTGGTCGGAGAACGTACTCCAGAGAACCTGGTCGGAGAACGTACTCCAGAGAACCTGGTCGGAGAATGTACTCTGTGCATGAGAGTGTGGAGCACTCGGTGTGTATTGAGAAACACCCCCTAGAGAGGAACCAGGCCTCTTCTGGCTGTGCCGGGTGGAGATAAGATTACATGGCCATTAAGGCCAGATCGTTCTTCAAGATGTTCAAACGTTCATAAATGACCAGCAATAGTATAAAGTAATCCTTCTACACCCCCCCTCCCCCCATAAAAAATAAAATACAATAAAAAGTGGTTGTCCCACTGGTTATCATAAGTTGAATGCACCAATGTGTAAGTGGCTCTGGATAAGAGCGTCTGCTAACTGATGTAAATGTAAACTATATTCCCAGTGGTTGTAGAGGTTGTAACAGGTCAGGACCTCAGGAGGAAATGTCACTTGGCTTTTTATAGCCGAGCATTCAGAGGTCGAGACAGCGGGAGAGAGAGAGAGAGAGAGAGAGAGAGAGAGAGAGAGAGAGAGAGAGAGAGAGAGGTTTCCCATGCCAATAACACCCTATGAATTTAATTGAATCGAGAGAGAGTTGAAAACAGCAGGTCCGGGACAAGGTAGCACGTCCGGTGAACAAGCAGTTAAGTTAGTTACTGACCACACTCCTGTAAGTCCTGTCCCATGTGGGTGATGAGGGTTAGAGTCTCCTGCTGGATCCTCCACAGCTTCCCATCCACCGTCCCTGTGTACACGTTACCTAGGAGACAGCAGGGGTTAGAGGTCAGGGGTCAGACAGGCCACAGGGTCTCATAACAGTGGTAGGAGTTCTAAAAAGGTATTTCCAGTGAAAGGTCATATAAACACTGACGAGGCTGATGAAAAGACACGATTAAATTAAAACCTGCTGAATGATAAAACAACTCAGACAAGAGTTCTTACCCTCCTGGTCGGCAGTGAAGGATTCTGGTCCATGTAGTTGTCCAGTGAACAGTCTGCGTCCGTTCTGTAGTCTGGTGTTGACAGCCAGTGGGCCCTCCAGGAGTGGAGGGGGTCCTTTGAATCTGACAGACAGACAATAACTCTTCAACCCCTAAACTGACAGACAGACAATAACTCTTGAACCCCTAAACTGTTTCCCTCTGATAACACCAACCTGTCTCTATACACAACCCTTCACCTCCAACCAAATCCCTAATAACATCTCCTTTCTCCCGAACAACATGTAAGGCTCAGAGTCTATGGGTGAGGGGAAGATGTGTGTGTGTGTGCGTGTGTTTGTGACATCACATTTTATTTGTCACATGCGCCGAATACAACAGGTGAATACAACCTTACAGTGAAATGCTTACTTACAAGCCCTTAACCAACAATGGCATTTAAAAGTAAAAAAATAGTTAAGAAATTATTTACTAAATAAACTCAAGTTTAAAAAAAGTAACACAATAAAATAACAAGGCTATATACAGGGGGTACCGGTACCGAGTCAATGTGCAGGGGCACAGGTTAGTCGAAGTAATTGAGGTAATATGTACATGTAGGTAGAGGTAAAGTGACTACGCATAGATAATAAACAGAGTAGCAGCAGCGTAAAAAAAAGGGTGTCAATGTAAATAGTCCGGGTGGCCATTTGATTAACTGTTCAGCGGTCTCATGGCTTGGGGGTAGAAGCTGTTAAGGAGCCTATTGGAACTAGACTTGGCGCTCCGGTACCGCTTGCCGTTCGGTAGCAGAGAGAACAGTCTATGACTAGGGTGGCTGTAGTCTTTGACCATTTTTAGGAGCTTCCTCTGACACCGCCTGGTATAGAGGTCCTGGATGGCAGGAAGCTTGGCCCCAGTGATGTACTGGGCCGTACGCACTACCCTCTGTAGTGCCTTGCGGTCGGAGGCCAAGCAGTTGCCATACCAGGCGGTGATGCAACCAGTCAGGATGCTCTCGATGGTGCAGCTGTATAATTTTTTGAGGATCTGAGGACCCATGCCAAATCTTTTCAGTCTCCTGAGGGGGAATAAGCATTGTCGTGCCCTCTTCACGACTGTCTTGGTGTGTTTGGACCATGATAGTTTGTTGGTGATGTGGACACCAAGGAACAGGGAGTACAGGAGGGGACTGAGCACGCACCCCTGAGTGGCCCCCGTGTTGAGGATCAGCGTGGCAGATGTGTTATTGCCTACCCTTACCACCTGGGGGAGGCCCGACAGGAAGTCCAGGATCCAGTTGCAGAGGGAGGTGTTTAGTCCCAGGGTCCTTAACTTAGTGATGAGCTTTGAGGGCACTATGGTGTTGAACGCTGAGCTGTAGTCAATGAACAGCATTCTCACATAGGTGTCCCTTTTGTCCAGGTGGGAAAGGGCAGTGTGGAGTGCAATAGAGATTGCATCATCTGTGGATCTGTTGGAGTGGTATGCGAATTGGGGTGGTATGCGAATTGGAGTGGGTCTAGGGTTTTCTGGGATAATGGTGTTGATGTGAGCCATGACCAGCCTTTCAAAGCACTTCATAGCTACAGACATTGTGTTACGGGTCGGTAGTCATTTAGGCAGGTTACCTTGGCGTTCTTGGGCACAGGGACTATGGTGGTCTGCTTGAAACAGGTTGAAAATGTCAGTGAAGACACTTGCCAGTTGGTCAGCGTATGCTCGGAGTACAAGTCCTGGTAATCCGTCTGGCTCTGCGGCCTTGTAAATGTTGTCCTGTTTAAAGGTCTTACTCACATCGGCTACAGAGAGCGTGATCACACAGTTGTCCGGAACAGGTGGTGCTCTTATGCATGCTTCAGCGTTGCTTGCCTCAAAGCATGCATAGATGTGGTTTAGCTCATCTTCCCTTTGTAGTCCGTAAAAGCCTGCAAGCCCTGCCACATCCGACGAGCGTCAGAGCCGGTGTAGTGTGTGTGTGTACTTACACGTAAGGCTGAGGGTCTATAGGTGAGGGGAGGAGGTAGATCCCCACAGCCACAGATAGCAGGACCACTGAGAGCGCTCTCTTCCAAAGCCTGAAGACAGGAGACAACACAACAGATATCACATACCACATATACACTGAGTCAAAATTTGAGATTTTTGGTTCCAATCGCCGTGTCTTTGTGAGACGCGGTGTGGGTGAACGGATGATCTCCGCATGTGTGGTTCCCACCATAAAGCATGGAGGAGGAGGTGTTATGGTGTGGGGGAGCTTTGCTTGTGACACTGTCTGTGATTTATTTAGAATTCAAGGCACACTTAACCAGCATGGCTACCACAGCATTCTGCAGCGATACGCCATCCAATCTGGTTTGGGCTTAGTGGGACCATCATTTCTTTTTCAACAGGACAATGACCCAACACACTTCCAGGATGTGTAAGGGCTATTTTACCAAGAAGGAGAGTGATGGAGTGCTGCATCAGATGACCAGGCCTCCACAATCCCCCGACCTCAACCCAATTGAGATGGTTTGGGATGAGTCGGACAGCAGAGTAAAGGAAAAGCAGCCAACAAGTGCTCAGCATATGTGGGAACTCCTTCAAGACTGTTGGAAAAGCATTCCAGGTGAAGCTGGTTGAGAGAATGCCAAGAGTGTGCAAAGCTGTCATCAAGGCAAAGGGTGGCTATTTGAAGAATCTCAAATATAAAATATATTTTGATTTGTTTAACACTTTTTTGGTTTCTACATGATTCCATATGTGTTATTTCATAGTTTTGACATCTTCACTATTATTCTACAATGTAAAAAATTCAGAAAAACCCTGGAATGAGTAGGTGTGTCCAAACTTTTGACTGGTACTGTATATATACACACAGTATATACTGATAACACGTAATCTCTCTCACCTTCAAACAACAACTGAACCTTAACCCTAACAGCCCCTCGCTCTCATATCTTGTAACAGGCAGATACAGTGATGTATTTACATTTAGGTCATTTAGCAGACGCTCTTATCCAGAGCGACTTACAGTTAGTGAATACATATTTTTTTATACTGGCCCCCCGTGGGAATTGAACCCACAACCCTGGCCATGCTCTATCAACTGAGCTACATCCCTGCCGGCCATTCCCTCCCCTACCCTGGACGACGCTGGGCCAATTGTGCGCCGCCCCATGGGTCTCCCGGTCGCGGCCGGCTGCGACAGAGCCTGGATTTATCACCTCCTCTCTTCTGTCTCTAGTTAATAAATCAACTGTGTTGTTGGGTCATACCTCCATGTCACCCCCCCAGCCCTTATCTGGCTGACTATGGAATTACGAAAGACTAGCTCAGCTGGTAGAGCACGGCGCTTGTAACGCCAAGGTAGTGGGTTCGATCCCAGGGACCACCCATACACAAAAAAAATGTATGCACGCATGACTGTAAGTCGCTTTGGACAAAAGCGTCTGCTAAATGGCATATTATTACTATGATAGAGCAAGGTATTTCCACACCATCTTTAATCTCCTCTGAGCTGCAGTTATTGGGTAATATTCTAATAGGCAGTGGTGGAAAAAGTACCCAATTTTCATACTTGAGTAAAAGTATAGATACCTTAATAAACAGTTACTCAAGTAAAAGTGAAAGTCACCCAGTAAAATACTACTTGAGTAAAAGTCTAAAAGTATTTGGTTCTAAATATACTAAAGTATCAAAACTAAATGTAATTGCTAAAATATACTTAAGTACCAAAAGTAAAAGTATAAATCATTTCAAATTCCTTATATTAAGCAAACCAGAAGGCACCACGTGTTCTCTTGATAAGTGCATGAATTGGACAATTTTCCTGTCCTGCTAAGTATTCAACATGTAACAAGTACATTTGTGTGTCAGGGAAAATGTATGGAGTAAAAAGTACATTATTTTCTTTGGGAATGTAGTGAAGTAAAAGTTGTCAAAAGTACAGATACCAAAAAAAAAACTACTTAAGTAGTACTTTAAATTATTTGTACTTAAGTACTTTACACCACTGCTAATAGGCTACATTCATAGTTTAATTTCAATAGTTTCATAACATGTCTTTTTCCCAGGTGAGTTGCACTTGTGTAACAATATCTTTATCATAATCAATTAACAACTCGGACAAAAACGTGAACTCAAAATTCTACCAAAACATGACTGCGGTCTTTCATCCAACAGTAGCCTATCTAAACTATCTATCTACCAAAAACATAGTTCATCTGCCAACTTGTTTTTGAGTGACAAATACACTCATGCAAAATCGTTCACGCTACTTCAATATTGTTCTATCACGAAGCAAAACAACACCGGTAAAAACGTACATGGTGAATCCCTCTGCAGATCGCGCCCGTCCGGTTAGATCACAGCCTGGTTGGATCCGGTCTCCGGTGAGACTCGCCGCCATGAAGCAAAGCTGCTGGCTGGTCTGGTGAGCGCCACGGAGGTGTGTGTGCTGTTCGGAGAGAGTGTGTGTGTGTGTTGCCTTGAGATTATTCATAGTGAGTTCATCCAGGGGACAGATGACTGGAGGGGAGGTGTGAGACGGGCTGGGGGAGGTTTGAGATGGCTGGGGGAGATGTGAGATGGGCTGGGGGAGGTGTGAAAACGGGCTGGGGGAGGTGTAAAACGGGCTGGGGGAGATTTGAGACGGGCTGGGGGAGATTTGAGACGGGCTGGGGAGATTTGAGACGGGCTGGGGGAGGTTTGAGATGGGCTGGGGGAGATGTGAGATGGGCTGGGGGAGGTGTGAAACGGGCTGGGGGAGGTGTAAAACGGGCTGGGGGAGATTTGAGACGGCTGGGGGAGGTTTGAGACGGGCTGGGGGAGGTTTGAGACGGGGCTGGGGGAGGTTTGAGACGGGCTGGGGGAGATTTCGTTTCATTTGATTTGGGATCTTTGTTGTTCGTCAACTATCATGATATTGTCTGGCCACTAGAGGGAGCCACTCGACAAGCCCTTGGGCCTGAGCTTTATGGCTCCCTCAGTCTGCACAGTCTGTTTACAGATCAACTTTTATCTGTCACATGCTTCGGAAACAACAGGTGGAGACTAACGGTGAAATGCTTACTGAAGGGCCCTTCACAACAATGCAGAGGAAAAGACTAACAGGAGGAATAGCTTAGTGGGGCGGCAGGTAGCTTAGTGGTTAAGAGCCGACTAGGTGAAAAATCTGTCGATGTGCCCTTCAGCAAGGCACTTAACCTAAATCGCTCTGGATAAGAGCGTCTGCTAAAATGTCAAATAAATAAATATACAATGAGTAATGTTAACTTGGTACAGTGTACCAGTACCCTACTAGGTCATTGAGGTAGTAGATACAGTGGGGGAAAAAAGTATTTAGTCAGCCACCAATTGTGCAAGTTCTCCCACTTAAAAAGATGAGAGAGGCCTGTAATTTTCATCATAGGTACACGTCAACTATGACAGACAAATTGAGAAAAAAAATCCAGAAAATCACATTGTAGGATTTTTAATGAATTTATTTGCCAATTATGGTGGAAAAATAAGTATTTGGTCACCTACAAACAAGCAAGATTTCTGGCTCTCACAGACCTGTAACTTCTTCTTTAAGAGGCTCCTCTGTCCTCCACTCGTTACCTGTATTAATGGCACCTGTTTGAACTTGTTATCAGTATAAAAGACACCTGTCCACAACCTCAAACAGTCACACTCCAAACTCCACTATGGCCAAGACCAAAGAGCTGTCAAAGGACACCAGAAACAAAATTGTAGACCTGCACCAGGCTGGGAAGACTGAATCTGCAATAGGTAAGCAGCTTGGTTTGAAGAAATCAACTGTGGGAGCAATTATTAGGAAATGGAAGACATACAAGACCACTGATAATCTCCCTCGATCTGGGGCTCCACGCAAGATCTCACCCATTGGGGTCAAAATGATCACAAGAACGGTGAGCAAAAATCCCAGAACCACACGGGGGGACCTAGTGAATGACCTGCAGAGAGCTGGGACCAAAGTAACAAAGCCTACCATCAGTAACACACTACGCCGCCAGGGACTCAAATCCTGCAGTGCCAGACGTGTCCCCCTGCTTAAGCCAGTACATGTCCAGGCCCATCTGAAGTTTGCTAGAGTGCATTTGGATGATCCAGAAGAGGATTGGGAGAATGTCATATGGTCAGATGAAACCAAAATATAACTTATTGGTAAAAACTCAACTCGTCGTGTTTGGAGGACAAAGAATGCTGAGTTGCATCCAAAGAACACCATACCTACTGTGAAGCATGGGGGTGGAAACATCATGCTTTGGGGCTGTTTTTCTGCAAAGGGACCAGGACGACTGATCCGTGTAAAGGAAAGAATGAATGGGGCCATGTATCGTGAGATTTTGAGTGAAAACCTCCTTCCATCAGCAAGGGCATTGAAGATGAAACGTGGCTGGGTCTTTCAGCATGACAATGATCCCAAACACACCGCCCGGGCAACGAAGGAGTGGCTTCGTAAGAAGCATTTCAAGGTCCTGGAGTGGCCTAGCCAGTCTCCAGATCTCAACCCCATAGAAAATCTTTGGAGGGAGTTGAAAGTCCGTGTTGCCCAGCGACAGCCCCAAAGCATCACTGCTCTAGAGGAGATCTGCATGGAGGAATGGGCCAAAATACCAGCAACAGTGTGTGAAAACCTTGTGAAGACTTACAGAAAACGTTTGACCTGTGTCATTGCCAACAAAGGGTATATAACAAAGTATTGAGAAACTTTTGTTATTGACCAAATACTTATTTTCCACCATAATTTGCAAATAAATTCATTAAAAATCCTACAATGTGATTTTCTGGATAAATTTTTCTCAATTTGTCTGTCATAGTTGACGTGTACCTATGATGAAAATTACAGGCCTCTCTCATCTTTTTAAGTGGGAGAACTTGCACAATTGGTGGCTGACTAAATACTTTTTTCCCCCCACTGTATGTAAGGGATAAATGGCGACGTTCTGTACGTTACCTTGGAGATAATGGACGACACAGTCCGCCGTGGCCCTTTGCGGATTTCCTTTTCTCAAGGTAATGTACAGAATAGAGGCTTTAATCCCGCTTATAACACAGTTGCCAAAGAGAACAATACCAAATAACACATTTAGAAAAATAAATGGTTGATATTTTCATACTTGGTCATATTTTGGTTGCTAGAGACGCGACCCAGTTTTATATGTGTTGTTCTGTCTGTTGTTCTCCCTTGGTGCTAGCTAGTCAACTAGCTACGGCTGTTTGTTATGTCTGTTGTTCTCCCTTGTTGCTAGCTAGTCAACTAGCTACGGCTGTTTGTTCTGTCTGTTGTCCTCCCTTGTTGCTAGCTAGTCAACTAGCTACGGCTGTTTGTTCTGTCTGTTGTCCTCCCTTGTTGCTAGCTAGTCAACTAGCTACGGCTGTTTGTTCTGTCTGTTGTTCTCCCTTGGTGCTAGCTAGTCAACTAGCTACGGCTGTTTGTTATGTCTGTTGTTCTCCCTTGTTGCTAGCTAGTCAACTAGCTACGGCTGTTTGTTCTGTCTGTTGTCCTCCCTTGTTGCTAGCTAGTCAACTAGCTACGGCTGTTTGTTCTCCCTTGTTGCTAGCTAGTCAACTAGCTACGGCTGTTTGTTCTGTCTGTTGTTCTCCCTTGGTGCTAGCTAGTCAACTAGCTACGGCTGTTTGTTCTGTCTGTTGTTCTCCCTTGGTGCTAGCTAGTCAACTAGCTACGGCTGTTTGTTATGTCTGTTGTTCTCCCTTGTTGCTAGCTAGTCAACTAGCTACGGCTGTTTGTTCTGTCTGTTGTCCTCCCTTGTTGCTAGCTAGTCAACTAGCTACGGCTGTTTGTTCTCCCTTGTTGCTAGCTAGTCAACTAGCTACGGCTGTTTGTTCTGTCTGTTGTTCCCTTGTTGCTAGCTAGTCAACTAGCTACGGCTGTTTGTTCTCCCTTGTTGCTAGCTAGTCAACTAGCTACGGCTGTTTGTTCTGTCTGTTGTTCTCCCTTGTTGCTAGCTAGTCAACTAGCTACGGCTGTTTGTTCTCCCTTGTTGCTAGCTAGTCAACTAGCTACAGCTGTTTGTTCTGTCTGTTGTTCCCTTGTTGCTAGCTAGTCAACTAGCTACGGCTGTTTGTTCTGTCTGTTGTTCCCTTGTTGCTAGCTAGTCAACTAGCTACGGCTGTTTGTTCTGTCTGTTGTTCTCCCTTGGTGCTAGCTAGGCTAGTCAACTAGCTACGGCTGTTTGTTCTGTCTGTTGTTCTCCCTTGGTGCTAGCTAGTCAACTAGCTACGGCTGTTTGTTCTGTCTGTTGTTCTCCCTTGTTGCTAGCTAGTCAACTAGCTACGGCTGTTTGTTCTGTCTGTTGTTCTCCCTTGTTGCTAGCTAGTCAGCTAGCTACGGCTGTTTGTTCTGTCTGTTGTTCTCCCTTGTTGCTAGCTAGTCAACTAGCTACGGCTGTTTGTTCTGTCTGTTGTTCTCCCTTGGTGCTAGCTAGTCAACTAGCTACGGCTGTTTGTTCTGTCTGTTGTTCTCCCTTGTTGCTAGCTAGTCAACTAGCTACGGCTGTTTGTTCTGTCTGTTGTTCTCCCTTGTTGCTAGCTAGTCAACTAGCTACGGCTGTTTGTTCTGTCTGTTGTTCTCCCTTGGTGCTAGCTAGTCAACTAGCTACGGCTGTTTGTTCTGTCTGTTGTTCTCCCTTGTTGCTAGCTAGTCAACTAGCTACGGCTGTTTGTTCTGTCTGTTGTTCTCCCTTGTTGCTAGCTAGTCAACTAGCTACGGCTGTTTGTTCTCCCTTGTTGCTAGCTAGTCAACTAGCTACAGCTGTTTGTTCTGTCTGTTGTTCCCTTGTTGCTAGCTAGTCAACTAGCTACGGCTGTTTGTTCTGTCTGTTGTTCCCTTGTTGCTAGCTAGTCAACTAGCTACGGCTGTTTGTTCTGTCTGTTGTTCTCCCTTGGTGCTAGCTAGTCAACTAGCTACGGCTGTTTGTTCTGTCTGTTGTTCTCCCTTGGTGCTAGCTAGTCAACTAGCTACGGCTGTTTGTTCTGTCTGTTGTTCTCCCTTGTTGCTAGCTAGTCAACTAGCTACGGCTGTTTGTTCTGTCTGTTGTTCTCCCTTGTTGCTAGCTAGTCAGCTAGCTACGGCTGTTTGTTCTGTCTGTTGTTCTCCCTTGTTGCTAGCTAGTCAACTAGCTACGGCTGTTTGTTCTGTCTGTTGTTCCCTTGGTGCTAGCTAGTCAACTAGCTACGGCTGTTTGTTCTGTCTGTTGTTCTCCCTTGTTGCTAGCTAGTCAACTAGCTACGGCTGTTTGTTCTGTCTGTTGTTCTCCCTTGTTGCTAGCTAGTCAGCTAGCTACGGCTGTTTGTTCTGTCTGTTGTTCTCCCTTGGTGCTAGCTAGTCAGCTAGCTACGGCTGTTTGTTCTGTCTGTTGTCCTCCCTTGTTGCTAGCTAGTCAGCTAGCTACGGCTAACACAGTAACAGCAAAGCAGCTGCATTTGCGTTTTGTTTCAGCTGTTTTCTAGTGACATTCATTTGGATACATCCAGAACAATGAGCTGATGACCCTATGTTGCCTGGCATAGCTAGAAAAGTTGGCCTTCTCCTCGTCAGGACACTTGTTCATTATGAGGAGATCGCATTGCAGATCAAACACTAGGCTAGAAGCTAGCTAAAGAGCTTCTTACTAGCCAATATAATATTGGGGATTTATTATTCTCCTAAATTGATGGGATGACTAACTTAGAAAGAATGCAGTCTTGACTGGGCTAATGTAGGCTGTGACACCTGGCAAGGCTGTGATTGATGTGAAGAGCTGTTTTAGGGGGTAAAAATAAGATAAGGATTGTGTCTTCAAATGCTAGACTATAATAGTTATTTGTGATCTATGAGTCTTCCTTTGACTAGGAATGATGTCTAAGGGAGCTGGCTCTTCTCACTATGATAGGTTGTTATGATAATCTTGTGCCTGGCTGAAGTGTGTAACAAATGGCGCCGAAGAGATGAGACCAACCCCCTGAATCAACGGATTGGCTGAGAAAGTTTAAAACACGCTCAAGTCTTTACTCTAATTGGCCAGCAGAGAAGTGGGAAACTTCCTCTGTCAGAGTGTTTGAGTATTGAATCTGGAACAATGTGTTAGTTGTCTGGAGTGTCCTGCGAGACATCACAGAGAGCCCGTATATACGAAACATCATATTTACCATTGAAGGTTTTTGCATTAATTAAAATAACTAGTATACCTTAGAAGTTGTGTTGACCTCTTTTGTTCCTGATACCAGATTTGAATTGACGCGACTTTGACAATAACAACCGAATTCAAAAATCTCTGTTGCTGAAAACAGCTCGTCAAAATAGAAACATGTGGGAGGATCTGACAACATTGCGTCATGACTGCAACAGTAGAGACCAGAGGAATTCATGTTCATCCCTCACCACGTTGGGTCATCAGATGCTCCAAATAAAATACTGGATGTCTCTGCAAAAACACGTTTGTCCTCGTTGGACCTGCGTTTACAATGTATCCAATTTCGGTGTGTGTGGTTGTTGGTTTAGCTTTCTGTAACTTTGTTCCAAGTACGGTCTGCATGTGTAGGAGCATATTACGTGATGACTGCAAGGTGTCCTGAGAGTTTGCTAGCCGTATCATACTGGGCACATAATATGTGAGATACACAGATGAACTAAAAACACTAGCACTGCAAACACCAGAACAAAGAGAGCTGCAGTGCCTGGATTTAGCAGTCTCCCTCTTCAAGTCCCCCTTCCGAGACTGACTGCCTGTTGAGAACAAGTGACACACCTGTACAACAAAAATATCAACGTTTAAATATTTAATTCTTAAATATTGGCAGGTTGGTTTTCACAGGTGTACATTGTTGTAAATTGAAACATATCCCTTGATGGTATGTTACTTTAACATTATTCACTGTTGTACCTACCAGACGAGCTAAACCACTTCTATGCTCGCTTCGAGGCAAGCAACACTGAAGCATGCATGAGAGCACCAGCTGTTCCGGACGACTACGTGATCACGCTCTCCGTAGCCGATGTGAGTAAGACTTTTAAGCAGGTCAACATTCACAAGGCCGCAGGGCCAGACGGATTACCAGGACGTGTACTCCGAGCATGTGCTGACCAACTGGCAAGTGTCTTCACTGACATTTTCAACATGTCCCTGACTGAGTCTGTAATACCAACATGTTTCAAGCAGACCACCATAGTCCCCGTGCCCAAGAACTCTAAGATAACCTGCCTAAATGACTACCGACCCGTGGCACTGACGTCTGTAGCCATGAAGTGCTTTGAAAGACTGGTCATGGCTCACATCAACAGCATAATCCCAGAAACCCTAGACCCACTCCAATTTGCATACCGCCCCAACAGATCCACAGATGATGCAATCTCTATCGCACTCCACACTGCCCTTTCCCACCTGGACAAGAGGAACACCTACGTGAGAATGCTATTCATTGACTACAGCTCAGCATTCAACACCATAGTGCCCTCAAAGCTCATCACTAAGCTAAGGATCCTGGGACTAAACACCTCCCTCTGCAACTGGATCCTGGACTTCCTGACGGGCCGCCCCCAGGTGGTAAGGGTAGGTAACAACACATCTGCCACACTGATCCTCAACACGGGGGCCCCTCAGGGGTGCGTGCTCAGTCCCCTCCTGTACTCTCTGTTCACCCATGACTGCATGGCGCCAGGCACGACTCCAACACCATCATTAAGTTTGCCGACGACACAACAGTGGTAGGCCTGATCACCGACAACGATGAGACAGCCTATAGGGAGGAGGTCAGAGATCTGGCCGTGTGGTGCCAGGACAACAACCTCTCCCTCAACGTGACCAAGACAAAGGAGATGATTGTGGACTACAGGAAAAAAAAGAGGACTGAGCACGCCCCCATTCTCATCGACGGGGCTGTAGTGGAACAGGTTGAGAGCTTCAAGTTCCTTGGTGTCCACATCACCAACGAACTATCATGGTCCAAACACACCAAGACAATCGTGAAGAGGGCACGACAAAGCCTATTCCCCCTCAGGAGACTAAAAAGATTTGGCATGGGTCCTCAGATCCTCAAAAAATTCTACAGCTGCACCATCGAGAGCATCCTGACTGGTTGCATCACCGCCTGGTATGGCAACTGCTTGGCCTCTGACCGCAAGGCACTACAGAGGGTAGTGCGTACGGCCCAGTACAGTACATCACAGGGGCAAAGCTCCCTGCCATCCAGGACCTCTATACCAGGCGGTGTCAGAGGAAGGCCCTCAAAATTGTCAAAGACTCCAGTCACCCTAGTCATAGACTGTTCTCTCTGCTACCGCACGGCAAGCGGTACCGGAGTGCCAAGTCTAGGTCCAAAAGACTTCTCAACAGCTTCTACCCCCAAGCCATAAGACTCCTGAACAGCTAATCATGGCTACCCGGACTATTTGCACTGCCCCCCCACCCCCATACTTTTTACGCTGCTGCTACTCTGTTAAGTATTTATGCATAGTCACTTTAACTCTACCCACATGTACATATTACCTCAACTACCTCAACTAGCCGGTGCCCCCGCACATTGACTATGCAACGGTACCCCCCTGTATATATAGCCTCCCTACTGTCACTTTATTCTATTGTATATATAGCCTCCCTACTGTCACTTTATTTTTACTTCTGCTCTTTTTTTCTCAACACTTTTTTGTTGTTGTTTTATTCTTACTTTTTTGTTTAAAATAAATGCACTGTTGGTTAAGGGCTGTAAGTAAGCATTTCACTGTAATGTCTGCACCTGTTGTATTCGGCGCATGTGACCAATAAAATTTGATTTGATTTGATTTGATTTGATCCTATTCCCTGCAGTAGGTACATATATATCCAACCACAAGGGGGTACTAAGGAGCTATGTGAGATAGAAACAATGACTCAGAGGACTAGTGAAATGATGTTATTAAGGGGAGGGAAGCTCAAGATTAAAACATGCCAGCCAGACAAGCGAGTGAATCAAACGGAAATTAATGGAGTGGAAATTATACTGAACAAAAATATAAACGCAACATGTAAAGTGTTGGTCCCATGTTTCATGAGCTGAAATAAAACATCCCAGATTTGTTCCATACGCACAAAAAGCTTATTTCTCTCAAATTTTGGCCACAAATGTGTTTTTCATCCCTGTTAGTGAGCATTTCTCCTTTGCCAAGATAATCCATCCACCTGACAGGTGTGGCATATCAAGAAGCTGATTAAACAGCATGACAATTACACAGGTGCACCTTGTGCTGCGGACAATACAAGGCCACTCTAAAATGTGCCGTTTTGTCACACAACACAATGCCACAGATGTCTCAAGTTTTGAGGGAGCGTGCAATTGGCATGCTGACTGCAGGAATGTCCACCAGAGCTGTTGCTAGAGAATTGAATGTTCATTTCTCTACCATAAGCCGCCTCCAACATCATTTTAGAGAATTTGGTAGTACGTCCAACCGGCCTCACAACCGCAGACCACATGTAACCACACCAGGCCAGGACCTCCACATCCGTCTTCTTCACCTGTGGGATCGTCTGAGACCAGCCACCCGGACAGCTGATGAAACTGAGGAGTATTTCTGTCTGTAATAAAGCCCTTTTGTGGGGAAAAACTCATTCTGATTGGCTGGGCCTGCCTCCCCAGTGGGTGGACCTGGCTCCCCAGTGGGTGGGCCTATGCCCTCTAAGGCCAACCCATGGCCGTGCCTCTGCCCAGTCATGTGAAATCCATAGATTAGGCCCTAATTAATTTATTTATATTGACTGATTTCCTTATATGAACTATAACTTGTGAAATTGTTGCATGTTGTGTTTATATTTTAGTTCAGTATAGCTAACTTTGTGATCTGTAAGGTCAGTAACATTAATATGTCAAGCAGATTACATGTTTTCTTTGCTATTTCCAAAACGTAGCAACGTTGAAGACATGGATTTCATGTTGTTGAAACGTTAACAAGGTTCCCAAAAGTAGTTTGATGTAATGTTTTCATCTTATTAGCTAAACAAAACTTGTTTAAACAGCAACATTGTTTTAATTAGATGAAATCAGCTTTGTTTGCAGGGATGAAAATAACATCATTTTGGCTGTAATGATCTCCATAATTAAACGCGTTGATATACCAACGGACGCTAATAGCCTATCGAATCCCATTGTGACGTGGGGGGGGGACACCTTTTGGCAGGGGGACACAATTTTTTTTATTTTTAGGGGTAGATCAGCTTTAATATTTCAGATAGATTGTAACTTCCATCAATGTAATTGTCTGCATCACTTCCAATCCCACATATGTTTTTTTCTCTCGCAAATATATATATACATACACATACAGTTGAAGTCCTCTGTAGCTCAGCTGGTAGAGCACGGCGCTTGTAACGCCAGGGTAGTGGGTTCGATCCCCGGGACCACCGATACACAAAAAAAATGTATGCACGCATGACTGTAACTTGCTTTGGATAAAAGCGTCTGCTAAATGGCTTATTATTATATTAAGTCAGAAGTTTACATGAACTTAGGTTGGAGTCATTAAAACTCGTTTTTCAACCACTCCACACATTTCTTGATAACAAACTATAGTTTTGTCAAGTCGGTTAGGACATCTACTTTGTGCATGACACAAGTAATTTTTCCAACAATTGTTTACAGACATATTATTTCACTGTATCACAATTCCAGTGGGTCAGAAGTTTACATACACTAAGTTGACTGTGCCTTTAAACAGCTTGGAAAATTCCAGAAAATTATGTCATGGCTTTAGAAGTTTCTGATAGGCTAATTGACATCATTTGAGTCAATTGGAGGTGTACCTGTGGATGTATTTCAAGGCCTACCTTCAAACTCAGTGCCTCTTTGCTTGACATCATGGGAAAATCAAAAGAAATCAGCCAAGACCTCAGAAAAAAATTGTAGACCTCCACAAGTCTGGTTCATCCTTGGGAGCAATTTCCAAACGCCTGAAGGTACCACGTTCATCTGTACAAACAATAGTATGCAAGTATAAACACCATGGGACCACGCAGCCATCATACCGCTCAGGAAGGAGACACGTTCTGTCTCCTACAGATGAACAGCAAATGACCTTGTGAAGATGCTGGAGGAAACAGGTACAAGTATCGTACTTTTTGGAGAAATGTCCTCTGGTCTGATGTAACAAAAATATAACTCTTTGGCCATAATGACCATCGTTATGTTTGGTGGAAAAAGGGGGGCGCTTGCAAGCCAAAGAACACCATCCCAACCGTGAAGCACAGGGTGGCAGCATCATGCTGTGGGGGTGCTTTGCTGCAGGAGGGACTGGTGCACTTCACAAAATAGATGGCATCATAAGGAAGGAAAATTATGTGGATATAATGAAGCAACATCTCAAGACGTCAGTCAGGAAGTTAAAGATTGGTCACAAATGGGTCTTCCAAATGGACAATGACCCCAAGCATACTTCCAAAGTTGTGGCAAAATGGCTTAAGGACAACAAAGTCAAGGTATTGGAGTGGCCATCACAAAGCCCTGACCTCAATCCTATAGAAAATTTGTGGGCAGAACTGAAAAACCGTGTGCGAGCAAGGAGGACTAACTCAGTCACACCAGCTCTGTCATGAGGAATGGGCCAAAATTCACCCAACTTATTATGGGAAGCTTGTGGAAGGCTACACGAAACGTTTGACCCAAGTTTAACAATTTAAAGGCAATGCTACCAAATACTAATTGAGTGTATGTAAACATTCTCTCTACTATTATTCTGACATTTCACATTCTTAAAATAAAGTGGTGATCCTAACTGACCTAAGACAGGGAATTTCTATTTGCCATATATTTTTCAACTGTACTGTGATGTTTTACAAAAGTTCTAAACCCTTCTATTCTCATTGTTTCTACAGATTGTAAATTGAAAATATGTTTTTTTTAAATCTTTAAAATCTTTTTAGTTTTTTATTTTATTTTATTTGTAATCTATTTTTGTACGTTTTTTATTTAGGGGGTAGATCAGCTTTAATATTTCAGATAGATTGTAACTTCCATCAATGTAATTGTCTGCATCACTTCCAATCCCCCATATGTTTTTTTCTCGCAAATATATATACAGTGGGGAGAACAAGTATTTGATACACTGCCGATTTTGCAAGTTTTCCTACTTACAAAGCATGTATCACATTGTATGATTTTTAAGTAATTAATTTGCATTTTATTGCATGACATAAGTATTTGATCACCTACCAACCAGTAAGAATTCCGGCTCTCACAGACCTGTTAGTTTTTCTTTAAGAAGCCCTCCTGTTCTCCACTCATTACCTGTATTAACTGCACCTGTTTGAACTCATTACCTGTATAAAAGACACCTGTCCACACACTCAATCAAACAGACTCCAACCTCTCCACAATGGCCAAGACCAGAGAGCTGTGTAAGGACATCAGGGATAAAATTGTAGACCTGCACAAGGCTGGGATGGGCTACAGGACAATAGGCAAGCAGCTTGGTGAGAAGGCAACAACTGTTGGCGCAATTATTAGAAAATGGAAGAAGTTCAAGATGACGATCAATCACCCTCGGTCTGGGGCTCCATGCAAGATCTCACCTCTTGGGGCATCAATGATCATGAGGAAGGTGAGGGATCAGCCCAGAACTACACAGCAGGACCTGGTCAATGACCTGAAGAGAGCTGGGACCACAGTCTCAAAGAAAACCATTAGTAACACACTACGCCGTCATGGATTAAAATCCTGCAGCGCACGCAAGGACCCCCTGCTCAAGCCAGCGCATGTCCAGGCCCGTCTGAAGTTTGCCAATGACCATCTGGATGATCCAGAGGAGGAATGGGAGAAGGTCATGTGGTCTGATGACACAAAAATAGAGCTTTTTGGTCTAAACTCCACTCGCCGTGTTTGGAGGAAGAAGAAGGATGAGTACAACCCCAAGAACACCATCCCAACCGTGAAGCATGGAGGTGGAAACATCATTCTTTGGGGATGCTTTTCTGCAAAGGGGACAGGACGACTGCACCGTATTGAGGGGAGGATGGATGGGGCCATGTATCGCGAGATCTTGGCCAACAACCTCCTTCCCTCAGTAAGAGCATTGAAGATGGGTCGTGGCTGGGTCTTCCAGCATGACAACGACCCGAAACACACAGCCAGGGCAACTAAGGAGTGGCTCCCGTAAGAAGCATCTCAAGGTCCTGGAGTGGCCTAGCCAGTCTCCAGACCTGAACCCAATAGAACATCTTTGGAGGGAGCTGAAAGTCCGTATTGCCCAGCGACAGCCCCGAAACCTGAAGGATCTGGAGAAGGTCTGTATGGAGGAGTGGGCCAAAATCCCTGCTGCAGTGTGTGCAAACCTGGTCAAGACCTACAGGAAACGTATGATCTCTGTAATTGCAAACAAAGGTTTCTGTACCAAATATTAAGTTCTGCTTTTCTGATGTATCAAATACTTATGTCATGCAATAAAATGCAAATTAATTACTTAAAAATCATACAATGTGATTTTCTGGATTTTTGTTTTAGATTCAGTCTCTCACAGTTGAAGTGTACATACGACAAAAATTACAGACCTCTACATGCTTTGTAAGTAGGAA
Organism: Coregonus ussuriensis; assembly: GCA_031479575.1. Lineage (NCBI taxonomy): Eukaryota > Metazoa > Chordata > Actinopteri > Salmoniformes > Salmonidae > Coregonus > Coregonus ussuriensis. The sequence goes on along the minus strand of CM062500.1, from coordinate 4,243,101 downwards.
AACCTGCAAAATCGGGAGTGTATCAAATACATGTTCTCCCCACTGTATATATACACACATACATATATATATATATACATATACACATACATCCATACACACACACATATCCTTTTTTAAATTATATTTCCCTTCATTACTTTCCAACCCCACCATCCCCTCCCTAATGGGAGTAAACTAGTGAACAACAATGCTTAGGCCTCTACTTCCAGCCCATACATACTATATACATTTTATGGACACTGTCAAATTCTACAATCATTATATTTTGTTTGTTTTTACTCCTGAACTTCCTCTACCCTCAACCTCTCCGATCATTTTCATGATGTCCATCTGGTTTGCTTCTATATGCCATATTTTTCTAACTGTGCTCTTTCACAAAAGCTCTCAACCTATAACCTATATACTTATTATGGACACAGTATGCTTTACATTAGTTATCTTGTTGTTATTAGTTGTTGTTAGTTGTTATTAGTCCCATCCTTCAGCTCCATTCAACACCTCCCATCTACAGTGAGGGAAAAAAGTATTTGATCACCTGCTGATTTTTTACGTTTGCCCACTGACAAAGACATGATCAGTCTATAATTTTAATGGTAGGTTTATTTGAACAGTGAGAGACAGAATAACAACAAAAAAATCCAGAAAAATGCATGTCAAAATGCCTTGGCATAAAGGTCATGTTCCAACAGTCGGGACAGCACTTTGCGAACCAGGGACACATGTTCGGCGCGCGTCGCGGAATATACCAGAATGTCATCGATGTAGACCACTACACCACGACCAAGCATGTCCCGAAACACCTCGTTCACAAAGGACAGGAAGACTGAGGGAGCATTCATCAAACCATAGGGCATCACCAGGTATTCATAATGCCCCGTGGTTGTGGTGAATGCTGTCTTCCACTCATCCCCCTCTCGGATACGCACCAGGTGGTTGTATTGTATTGTGCGCCCCATGCATTGACTCGATCACAGATGGAGTGAGGGGTAGAGGATAACTAAATCGTATCGTCCCATTGTTCAGTGATCGGTAATCAATGCAAGGGCGCAGACCTCCGTCTTTCTTCTTCACAAAAAAATGTACTTGAGGAGGCGGGCGAAGTGGAGGGACGTATGAATCCCTGGCGCAGGGACTCGGAGACGTATGTCTCCATAACCTCCGTTGACAGGGGATACACATGACTCCTGGGAGGCACAGCGTCTACCCGGAGGTTTATCGCGCAAACCCCCGCCCGATGAGGTGGTCATTTGGTCGTCTGCGTTTTGGAAAACGCTGTGCGCCAAATCGAGGTATTCAGGGGGAATGCGCACAGTGGAGGTACTGTCTGGACTTTCCACCGTGGTTGCACCAACGGAAACTCCTAGACACCTACCCTGACACTCTCGCGACCACCCCGTGAGAACCCTCTGCAGCCATGAAAAGGGATGTGGAGTGCTAACCAGGGAAGACCTAACACAACAGGGAAATCAGGAGACTCAATAATAAAAAAAAGTGACTTGCTCTCGATGAGTCTCGTGTGTAACTATAGTGACTGGTGCTGTAACCTCCCTAACGAACCCGGACCCTAATGGTCAACTGTCAAGTGCTCTGATGGGGAGTGGAATGGATAGGGGAACCAATGTAATGCCTAGACTATGTAAAAATGACCTGTCCATAAAGTTCCCAGCTGAGCCTGAATCGACCAGCGCCTTACACTGGGGAACTACCGTGTAATCAGGAAAGTGGATGGGTAGGGTGTGCAGCAGAGGGCTCTGAACAAGTGTGGGTGTTCGATACCTGGGGTGACGCGAGGTTGCCCTGTCTGCCGCCTCCAGACCCAAAAGAACGCTGACGACATCGTGCTGTGAAATGTCCTCTCGTGTGTCAATAAAATGTATATAGTATGTATAAGCTGGAAGTAGAGGCGTAAGCATTGTTGTTCACTAGTTTACTCCAATTAGGGAAGGGGTGGTGGGGTTGGAAAGTAATAAAGGGAAATGTATTTTTTAAAAGGATATGTGTATATATATACACAGTGGGGAAAAAAAGTATTTAGTCAGCCACCAATTGTGCAAGTTATCCCACTTAAAAAGATGAGAGAGGCCTGTAATTTTCATTATAGGTACACGTCAACTATGACAGACAAAATGAGAAAAAAATTTCCAGAAAATCACATTGTAGGACTTTTAATGAATTTATTTGCAAATTATGGTGGAAAATAAGTATTTGGTCAATAACAAAAGTTTCTCAATACTTTGTTATATACCCTTTGTTGGCAATGACACAGGTCAAATGTTTTCTGTAAGTCTTCACAAGGTTTTCACACACTGTTGCTGGTATTTTGGCCCATTCCTCCATGCAGATCTCCTCTAGAGCAGTGATGTTTTGGTGCTGTCGCTGGGCAACACAGACTTTCAACTCCCTCCAAAGATTTTCTATGGGGTTGAGATCTGGAGACTAGCAAACTTCAGACGGGCCTGGACATGTACTGGCTTAAGCAGGGGGACACGTCTCGCACTGCAGGATTTGAGTCCTTGGCGGCGTAGTGTGTTACTGATGGTAGGCTTTGTTACTTTGGTCCCAGCTCTCTGCAGGTCATTCACTAGGTCCCCCCCGTGTGGTTCTGGGATTTTTGCTCACCGTTTTTGTGATCATTTTGACCCCACGGGGTGAGATCTTGCATGGAGCCCCAGATCGAGGGAGATTATCAGTGGTCTTGTACGTCTTCCATTTCCTAATAATTGCTCCCACAGTTGATTTCTTCAAACCAAGCTGCTTACCTATTGCAGATTCAGTCTTCCCAGCCTGGTGCAGGTCTACAATTTTGTTTCTGGTGTCCTTTGACAGCTCTTTGGTCTTGGCCATAGTGGAGTTTGGAGTGTGACTGTTTGAGGTTGTGGACAGGTGTCTTTTATACTGATAACAAGTTCAAACAGGTGCCATTAATACAGGTAACGAGTGGAGGACAGAGGAGCCTCTTAAAGAAGAAGTTACAGGTCTGTGAGAGCCAGAAATCTTGCTTGTTTGTAGGTGACCAAATACTTATTTTCCACCATAATTTGCAAATAAATTCATTAAAAATCCTACAATGTGATTTTCTGGGGTTTTTTCCCTCAATTTGTCTGTCATAGTTGACGTGTACCTATGATGAAAATTACAGGCCTCTCTCATCTTTTTAAGTGGGAGAACATGCACAATTGGTGGCTGACTAAATACTTTTTTCCCCCACTGTATATTTATGGATGTGTATTTATATGTATGTGTATATGTATGTGTATGTATGTGTGTATATATATATATATATATATATATATATATATATATATATATATACTGCTCAAAAAAATAAAGGGAACACTTAAACAACACAATGTAACTCCAAGTCAATCACACTTCTGTGAAATCAAACTGTCCACTTAGGAAGCAACACTGATTGACAATACATTTAACATGCTGTTGTGCAAATGGAATAGACAACAGGTGGAAATTATAGGCAATTAGCAAGACACCCCCAATAAAGGACTGGTTTTGCAGGTGGTGACCACAGACCACTTCTCAGTTCCTGCTGATGTTTTGGTCACTTTTGAATGCTGGCCGGTGCTTTCACTCTAGTGGTAGCATGAGACAGAGTCTACAACCCACACAAGTGGCTCAGGTAGTGCAGCTCATCCAGGATGCCACATCAATGCGAGCTGTGGCAAGAAGGTTTGCTGTGTCTGTCAGCGTAGTATCCAGAGCATGGAGGCGCTACCAGGAGACAGGCCAGTACATCAGGAGACGTGGAGGAGGCCGTAGGAGGGCAACAACCCAGCAGCAGGACTGCTACCTCCGCCTTTGTGCAAGGAGGAGCAGGAGGAGCACTGCCAGCGCCCTGCAAAATGACCTCCAGCAGGCCACAAATGTGCATGTGTCTGCTCAAACGGTCAGAAACAGACTCCATGAGGGTGGTATGAGGGCCCGACGTCCACAGGTGGGGGTTGTGCTTACAGCCCAACACCGTGCAGGACGTTTGGCATTTGCCAGAGAACACCAAGATTGGCAAATTCGCCACTGGCGCTCCTGTGTCTTCACAGATGAAAGCAGGTTCACACTGAGCACATGTGACAGACGTGACAGAGTCTGGAGACGCCGTGGAGAACGGTTCTGCTGCCTGCAACATCCTCCAGCATGACCGGTTTGGCAGTGGGTCAGTCATGGTGTGGGGTGGCATTTCTTTGGGGGGCCGCACAGCCCTCCATGTGCTCGCCAGAGGTAGCCTGACTGCCATTAGGTACCGAGATGAGATCCTCAGACCCCTTGTGAGACCATATGCTGGTGCGGTTGGCCCTGGGTTCCTCCTAATGCAAGACCATGCTAGACCTCATGTGGCTGGAGTGTGTCAGCAGTTCCTGCAAGAGGAAGGCATTGATGCTATGGACTGGCCCGCCCGTTCCCCAGACCTGAATCCAATTGAGCACATCTGGGACATCATGTCTCGCTCCATCCACCAACGCCACGTTGCACCACAGACTGTCCAGGAGTTGGCGGATGCTTTAGTCCAGGTCTGGGAGGAGATCCCTCAGGACAGGAGACCATCCGCCACCTCATCAGGAGCATGCCCAGGCGTTGTAGGGAGGTCATACAGGCACGTGGAGGCCACGCACACTACTGAGCCTCATTTTGACTTGTTTTAAGGACATTACATCAAAGTTGGATCAGCCTGTAGTGTGGTTTTCCACTTTAATTTTGAGGGTGACTCCAAATCCAGACCTCCATGGGTTGATCAATTTGATTTCCATTGATAATTTTTGTGTGATTTTGTTGTCAGCACATTCAACTATGTAAAGAAAAAAGTATTTAATAAGATTATTTAATTCATTCAGATCTAGGATGTGTTATTTTAGTGTTCCCTTTATTTTTTTGAGCAGTGTATATATATTTGCGAGAAAAAAAACCATATGGGGGATTGGAAGTGATGCAGACAATTACATTGATGGAAGTTAATCTCAGCAATATTAAAGCTGATCTTCCCCTACAATTTTTTATACAAAATAAAATAAATGTCCTCTCGTGTCACTCCACCCAGCTCCACCAGCTCGTGATCCGGGTTGGGGGGGGGGTTGGAACGGGCAGGCCCCTTCCAAGACGTCCTCTGGCCGCCAGCAGGTTGTCGAACCGGATGGCCATGTCCACCAGTTGAGTGAAGGACAACATGGTGTCCCGGCAGGCTAGCTCCCTTCGGACGTCCTCCCGTAGATGGCACTGGAAGTGGTCGATGACCCGGACCCAGCTGCTAGAGTCCATAACTCCATGGCAAAGTCCTGCGCGGTCCTCTTCCCCTGCCTCAGGTGGACCAGCCGCTCGCCTGCCTCTCTACCCTTGGGCGGGTGATCGAAGACAGCCCGAAAGAGGCGAGCGAACTCCCCGTAGTTGTCCAACGCGGCTCCTCCTTCATTCCAGACCGCGTTGGCCCACTCCAGGGCTTTTCCCGAGAAGCAGGAGACGAGGGTGGACACCTTCTAACCCTAACCCACCTTCTCCCTCGCCGATGGGGCCAGGTTGATGCTTGAATAGTAGATCCCTGGCAGAGAGCAGCTGTCCCGTCGAAATCCCGTGGTCGGGATATATAGGATCCCTCTGGGTGCTGGGGTGTGGGTGGCTGTCCGGTCGCCCAGCTGGTCCCGACAGATCGGGTCCCCTCCTCTGCAGGCGTTGGACGACCTGGAGAACCCAATCCATCGCTTCTCCCAAGCTGGCTAGCATCGTCGAATGTAAATCACAGAATAACAGAATTTATTCCGGAATACAGAGTTACGCAGTAATGCGTCAAAACAGTCCAGTGGCAAAACAGGAGCACTGGAACCAACAAGGCACACGGGGAAAATTACCCGGCAATACAAAATACAAGGAGCTCAACCTGAGCTTCACTATCCTCACAATAAACAATCACACACCAAGACAAGGGGGCAGAGGGAACACTTATACAGGTACTGATGAGGGGATATGAACCAAGACAAGGGGGCAGAGGGAACACTTATACAGGTACTGATGAGGGGATATGAACCAAGACAAGGGGGCAGAGGGAACACTTATACAGGTACTGATGAGGGGATATGAACCAGGACAAGGGGGCAGAGGGAACACTTACACAGGTACTGATGAGGGGATGTGAACCAGGACAAGGGGGGCAGAGGGAACACTTATACAGGTACTGATGAGGGGATATGAACCAGGACAAGGGGGGCAGAGGGAACACTTATACAGGTACTGATGAGGGGATATGAACCAGGACAAGGGGGGCAGAGGGAACACTTATACAGGTACTGATGAGGGGATATGAACCAGGACAAGGGGGGCAGAGGGAACACTTACACAGGTACTGATGAGGGGATATGAACCAGGACAAGGGGGCAGAGGGAACACTTATACAGGTACTGATGAGGGGATATGAACCAGGACAAGGGGGCAGAGGGAACACTTACACAGGTACTGATGAGGGGATATGAACCAGGTGTATGTAATAAACAAGACAAAACAAATGGAATGATGAGATGAGGAGTGGCAGTGGCTAGAAGGCCGGTGACGACCACGAACGCCGAAGCCTGGCTTCGGAGGAAGTCGTGAAAATATGCCGATAGTGGACAACCTTGTTTCACTCCCCTTGACAGTTTAAAACTTTCGGAGAAATAGCCATTATTTACTATTTTACACCTAGGGTTACTATACATGATTTTAACCCAATGTATAAGAGATTCTCCAAAATTGAAATGCTCCAGGCATTTATATACAAACTCCAGTCGTACTTTATCAAATGCCTTTTCGAAGTCTGCTATGAATAGCAGGCCTGGTTTCCCAGATTTTCCATAGTGTTCTATTGTTTCCCGTACTTGCCTTATATTATCTCCAATGTATCGTCCATGTAAAAAACCTGTCTGATTAGAATGAATAATGTCCGACAATACCTTTTTAATTCTATGCGCTATACATTTTTCTATAATTTTTGCATCACAACACTGAAGTGTAAGGGGCCGCCAATTTTTTGAATGGACTGGATCTTTATATTTTCCACTTGTATCCTGTTTCAGTAATAATGAAATCAGACCTTCTTCTCTGAGTGTCTGATAATCTACCATTTACATAGGAGTGGTTAAAACATGCTAATAACGGTCCTCTTAGTATATCAAAAAAGGTTTGGTATACCTCGATTGGTATGCCATCCAACCCTGGAGTTTTCCCAGACTTAAAGTCTTTAATTGCATCCAGAAGTTCCTCCTCTGTAATTTCACCTTCACATGAGTCTTTCTGTATGGCTGTTAATTTTACATTCTCAATAGAAAAAAATCTCTACAATTAGCTTCAGTTAGAGGAGATGGAGGCGACTGAAACAAAAACATATGCTTAAAGTACTTTGCTTCCTCCTTCAAAATATAATTTGGTGAATCATGGGTGACTCCGTCATTTGTAACCAGTTTCAGTAAATTATTTTTGGTAGCATTTCTATGTTGAAGATTAAAAAAGAATTTGGTGCATTTTTCCCCATATTCAGTTTGCTTTATTTTTATAATATATTACACTTGATCTTTCTTGAATAAGTTTCTCCACTTATTTGGCATGACAGGCCCATGCCAAATCTTTTGTGTGAGTTCATCCAGTTTTGAGTTATCTGCAAATAAATAAATTAAACAAGGAGGTTAAACTAAACTAGATGGTAACTTTACATGAAGTAAAGTTGTGTGAGTTGCTTCAGCTCTAAATGTATTTTTGTGGTAGTGGAAGAAGTGTTCTGGTTTTAGATTTGAATAGCAGACCAAGATGTCATACCCTCTAAGTTTTTGTCTAACTTGTTGGGAAAGTGGTAAAAATGTCAGTTGTTTGTAAAAGTTCAGACAAAAAAGTAGTTGATGTGAAAACAGCTGTCACTTTTGATTGGTAGAATAAAATCCTGTTCTGATTTCAGATTTTAAAAGTGGAGAAGTAGACCAAGATTATATGTGCTCAAGGTTTGTGTCTAACCTGTTGGGAAAGTGGTGAAGGCAGCTGATTGTTTAATCATTGTCTCATGCTTAGAATGTGCTCCTCCATTGTTTATAATTTGGAAAGTTCTGAAAAAGTTTCATTGCAGTTAATTCAACAGTGGGAAGTTAGCTGAATGAGTTGATGCGGTTACTAAAACAGCTGTTGATTGGTAGAAGATACCTGGTAGATTATAATTCTGTTCTGATTTCAGATTTGAAAAGCAGAGAAGTAGACCAAGATGTCATACACTAATAGATGTGAGAAAGGTGTGTGTGTGTGTGTGGGGGGGGGGGGGGGGGGGGTGCTGATCATGTTTTTGTCAGGGGGGTGGGGGGCAAAAAACCTTCTCAGATGACTATATTGGTCTGCTAATAGAGGACTAGTAAAGGCCTGGTGTACTAAACAAATGTGTTCATATTTTGTATTTTTCTTCCTATTTTTTGTCAAAACGCCGGTTCACCAGTATGAACGAAATCGCATACCGCTTATTTTGTTCAAGCCTTCAAGAACTGTTGTCTGCTAAATATGACAATCTGTTTCTGCATCTGCCAATTTTTTTGCACGGTGTTTTAACAGCAGCCTGTCAGGAGCTGGAGAGCTGGCTGAGAGCGGTTGACCGGTCAGGACTGCCCGGCCAGTCAAAGGCCTGGATGTATCAGCGTGGCATCCTCCCGAGGATACTCTGGCCTCTGCTCTTCTACGAAGTCCGCATCTCCACTGTCGAGAACTTGGAGAGGAAGGTCAGCAGACATCTCTGAATGCGGCTGGGGTTGCCCAGGAGCCTGAGCAGCATCGCCCTCTATGGAAACAGCAACAAGCTGAGGCTGCCCCTGAAGTCCCTGGAAGAGGAGTGATGCATTACAGGGAGTGGAGCGACCCAAAGGTGGCCCAAGCGGGGATAGTGGTCAATACAGGGAGTGGAGCGACCCAAAGGTGGCCCAATGGAGGATAGTGGTCAATACAGGGAGTGGAGCGACCCAAAGGTGGCCCAAGCGGGGATAGTGGTCAATACAGGGAGTGGAGCGACCCAAAGTTGGCCCATGTGGGGATAGTGGTCAATACAGGGAGTGGAGCGACCCAAAGGTGGCCCAAGCGGGGATAGTGGTCAAGACCGGGAGGAAATGGAGAGCAGAGGAGGCTGTGCTGCAGGCTGAGTCTTGGCTGTGCCACAGTGTTCTGGTGTGAGCAGTGACCCGGGGAAGAGCTGGTCTGGGAACCTTCTCAACCCCCCGGTACGACACTGCCAAGGGGAAGGAGAGACGCAGGCTGGTTCAGGAGGAGGTGAGAGCAGCTGTGGAAGACGAGAGGTCCAGCAGAGCAGTGGGAATGAGACAGCAAGGTGCCTGGACGAGGTGGGAGCAGGCGGTGGGCAGGAAAGTCTTGTGGACTGACCTCTGGCAGGTGGAACCACAGCGCATTAAGTTCCTGGTCCAGGTGGTGTATGATGTCCTACCCAGCTCATCAAACCTGTTCTGCTGGGGCAAAGTGGAAACTCCTGCATGCCCGCTATGCTCCAAGAGAGGCACACTGGAGCACATCCTAAGCTGCTGTCCTAAAGCTCTGGGAGGGGGCCGTTATCGCTGGTGCAATCACCAGGTTCTCAAGACCATCGCGGAAGCAACCTGCACAGGAATCAGCAAGAGTAAGCAAGCTCGGCCCACCTGTCAGAGGAGGAGAGCCATCACCAGCACCGAGATGGCTCTGGATCAAGAGAGGAGATCCATGGGGGAGCAGCGTAATGGACACGGGTCTGATCAACCTCGGTCTGATGTTGTAAAGACCCAAAACACCCTTTGACCCCAGGTTACATCACTGATGATGTGTCCAGGAGCATCAAGAGATGGATTCATTCAACCTGTCCAGTATCCAGACGGCGTGTTCCCTCCTATACAGGTCATCTCTTTTGGTAAGGTGTTGACGCCGGAAATTAAGGAGAATGAGAGGCTCAATTAAAGATGTTGCAGAACGGCTGTATTTGAAGCACCACTCCCTTCTGCCCAGTTTCCCTGATGTTGCTACGGCAGTCAAGCTGTTTTTAACCATCCCTGTAACTGTCGCTTCCGCAGAGAGATTGTTCTCTAAACTAAAACTCCTAAAGAACTATCTGAAGCATTAGGGTCTCGGTCTGATATGCGCTTTTTGAACACCTCAGTAAGCTCCGCTCATTGCACTGGCGCCGTCGTAGCCTTGACCACGGTATTTGTTCACCGATGTCCCCCTTACAGTTGTTCTTTTTCAAGGCCTGAGGCGCTTTTTCTGTCACATTCCTGAAGCCCAACAAACTGTCACGCCCTGACTCTGGGGACTCTTATTTGTTGAGTCAGGGTGTGATTTTCTATGTTGTGTAGTTCTATGTTTTCTATCTAGTATGTCTAGATCTATGTTTGGCCGGGTGTGTTTCCCAATCAGAGGCAGCTGTCTCTCGTTGTCTCTGATTGGGGTCCATACTTAGGCAGCCTATTGGCACTAGTGGGTTGTGGGATCTTGTTCCGTGTGAGGTATGTTGTTTGTGTACCTTGGACTTCACGTTTAGTTTAGTTTATTGTTTTGTCGTTGTGTTTATTCGGTATAATAAACATGTATGCATATCACGCTGCGCCTTGGTCTGACCCGTCTATGAACGAACGTGACACAAACAAACACTTAGCTTCCTAATACATGATTGTGTTAACAGTCCTTTTTAAACACTATGATAGACATCAAGATGGGACAGGGGGGATTTCAGGACAGGAAATCTCTCTTTGATCATCCCTTTAGAATCTACTCCAGACCATAACGGCAGAATACTGAGATGAACAAACTATCATGATAGACAGAGAAAATCAGCAGATGATTCCTTTATGGGAGATTATAGAGGAGTGGATATACTGATCTAATGGTGCTGTCTTCAAAACCCTTTTCCATTAATACCCAGGGATGCTCTTGACCGTGAAATAAATAAATAATACAATTTATTTTTCCTCAACATCCCTTTCTCAAAAGAAGAGCACAGACTACTGTAATGTAGGCTATTCATGTTATACAGTGGGGAGAACAAGTATTTGATACACTGCCGATTGTGCAGGAAAGAAAATCCAGAAAATCACATTGTATGATTTTTAAGTAATTCATTTGCATTTTATTGCATGACATAAGTATTTGATACATCAGAAAAGCAGAACTTAATATTTGGTACAGAAACCTTTGTTTGCAATTACAGAGATCATACGTTTCCTGTAGGTCTTGACCAGGTTTGCACACACTGCAGCAGGGATTTTGGCCCACTCCTCCATACAGACCTTCTCCAGATCCTTCAGGTTTCGGGGCTGTCGCTGGGCAATACGGACTGTCAGCTCCCTCCAAAGATTTTTTATTGGGTTCAGGTCTGGAGACTGGCTAGGCCACTCCAGGACCTTGAGATGCTTCTTACGGAGCCACTCCTTAGTTGCCCTGGCTGTGTGTTTCGGGTCGTTGTCATGCTTGAAGACCCAGCCACGACCCATCTTCAATGCTCTTACTGAGGGAAGGAGGTTGTTGGCCAAGATCTCGCGATACATGGCCCCATCCATCCTCCCCTCAATACGGTGCAGTCGTCCTGTCCCCTTTGCAGAAAAGCATCCCCAAAGAATGATGTTTCCACCTCCATGCTTCACGGTTGGGATGGTGTTCTTGGGGTTGTACTCATCCTTCTTCTTCCTCCAAACACGGCGAGTGGAGTTTAGACCAAAAAGCTCTAATTTTGTCTCATCAGACCACATGACCTTCTCCCATTCCTCCTCTGGATCTTCGAGATGGTCATTGGCAAACTTCAGACGGCCTGGACATGCGCTGGCTTGAGCAGGGGGACCTTGCGTGCGCTGTAGGATTTTAATCCATGACGGCGTAGTGTGTTACTAATGGTTTTCTTTGAGACTGTGGTCCCAGCTCTCTTCAGGTTGTTGACCAGGTCCTGCCGTGTAGTTCTGGGCTGATCCCTCACCTTCCTCATGATCATTGATGCCCTACGAGGTGAGATCTCGCATGGAACCCCAGACCGAGGGTGATTGATCGTCATCTTGAACTTCTTCCATTTTCTAATAATTGCGCCAACAGTTGTTGCCTTCTAACCAAGCTGCTTGCCTATTGTCCTGTAGCCCATCCCAGCCTTGTGCAGGTCTACAATTTTATCCCTGATGTCCTTACACAGCTCTCTGGTCTTGGCCATTGTGGAGAGGTTGGAGTCTGTTTGATTGAGTGTGTGGACAGGTGTCTTTTATACAGGTAATGAGTTCAAACAGGTGCAGTTAATACAGGTAATGAGTGGAGAACAGGAGGGCTTCTTAAAGAAAAACTAACAGGTCTGTGAGAGCCGGAATTCTTACTGGTTGGTAGGTGATCAAATACTTATGTCATGCAATAAAATGCAAATTAATTACTTAAAAATCATACAATGTGATTTTCTGGATTTTTGTTTTAGATTCCGTCTCTCACGGTTGAAGTGTACATATGATAAAAATTACAGACCTCTACATGCTTTGTAAGTAGGAAAACCTGCAAAATCGGCAGTGTATCAAATACTTGTTCTCCCCACTGTATAATATAGGCTTATCTCCGAGAAGGGGGCATTCAATTAAATAAACACAATATTTCAATTTACACTGTTAACCTTGTGGGCTTCAATTAGGGCCAATAGTCCAATAACCTCTTACCAAACCCTGTTGTAACCCTATTACTGATGCAGTCAGTCAGCAGACATAAGGCAGCCATCTCCTCTCCCTCCCTCCCTCCCTCCCTCCCTCCCTCCCTCCCTCCATCCATCCATCCATCCATCCATCCTCCCTCCCTCCCTCCCTCCCTCCCTCCCTCCCTCCCTCCCTCCCTCCCTCCCTCCCTCCCTCCCTCCCTCCCTCCCTCCCTCCATTCATCCATCCCTCCATCCCTCCCTCCCTCCCTCCCTCCCTCCCTCCCTCCCTCCCTCCCTCCCTCCCTCCCTCCCTCCCTCCATCCTGCTATCTGATGATGACAGTAGCCTAGCCGGTGCTGTTCCTGCCTCCCTCTGTACAGATTAGGGCGGGGCGTTGGAGGAGAGAGAGAGACAGAGAGAGAGAGAGAGGGGTGGGAGAATGCAGCCTCTGTCTCCGCTCCCCTTCCGTGTGTAGGATCATCAGGCAGCCTCTGTCTCCGCTCTAAAATGATGGCCACTGGCGCGTTACTCCCTCCATCCATGTCTCCGACCCATCGCGGATGTTAGGACGGCTGTTGAAAAATCGACACACACGTTTCAGATATGGCCCATACCGGGGCGTTCTGACACAGGAACGGTACCAAGTGGATTATCTAAACGCACGTTTAGGAGGACCGGGGGGGGGAGAGGGGAGGCTATTGTGCTCCTAGGGTCGGCGGGGAGAGAGAGAGGATAGCTCGATGGTCTGATGGTGCAGAAAATCGCCATTGTCTGGATGTGCAAATCGCCGGCGAGCCCTGAGAACAGAAGCCCGATCGACTCCTTCAATGAACAATAGTAGAGATACCATGATCTCATCGGTGCCTTGCGTTTTATATCTACTGTGCTGTATCCAGGTAAGAAGGAGCAGTTTATATTAAATCATTATTGATCAATAGAGAGAGAGAGAGAGAGAGACAGAGCCGCACATGAAGCGTGACTCTGGTCTGGGTTTTCGGGCAACAGCCTCTGGTCTAATGTCCGAGGATAGCGGTTCAACGTGTATTTATGGTTAAAACACGACCGATAATCCTCGTATTCCTCTATCATGCCAGAATGTGGTCTACGTCTGGAGATAACACGCTATGGCATGCTGGGTCTGGGTTCTGTAATATTTCTCCAGGCTAAATTGGGTCATTCGACTGTGAGGCTGTCGGGGGTGTTCGCGCTTTGATCCCACTGTATGTCAGCATCACTAGACTGACATCATCCTGGAGCAGGGTAGAACGGAATGATGCAGCTTCTGGCATCATATATATTACAACTGTAGGCCCACGAAACAATGTATCCAGCCCTGAAACAGGTTGCGTTCCGATCCCAGCTGTCTGTCTGACTAGAATGAGTTTCCGTTCCATCTAGACTCGGAGCTACATTGTATCATTTACAGACAGACAACAGGATGGGTCCATGATGCTGCAGGCCGAGGCTACTGCATAACACAGAACACATTGATACAATGTAACATCCTATGTTCTTTTTAAACCATGTAGGCTATCGAATAAGGTTTCTTGTGCCTCAAGAAAGGAATCAACATTATTTTGAGTAAACTTATTTTACATTTACATTTAAGTCATTTAGCAGACACTCTTATCCAGAGCGATTTACAGTTAGTGAGTGCATACATTTTTCATACTTAGATTTTCACCGGTATCCTGACAGAATTCTATCACCAGTTCTCTGTGTAAAATACATTCTGTATTGTGTGTAGTCACAACGGAGGCTACTTGATAGGTAGCTCTAGTTTATAGCTGTGTTGTGTGTAGTCACAACGGAGGCTACTTGATAGGTAGCTCTAGTTTATAGCTGTGTTGTGTGTAGTCACAACGGAGGCTACTTGATAGGTAGCTCTAGTTTATAGCTGTGTTGTGTGTAGTCACAACGGAGGCTACTTGATAGGTAGCTCTAGTTTATAGCTGTGTTGTGTGTAGTCACAACGGAGGCTACTTGATAGGTAGCTCTAGTTTATAGCTGTGTTGTGTGTAGTCACAACGGAGGCTACTTGATAGGTAGCTCTAGTTTATAGCTGTGTTGTGTGTAGTCACAACGGAGGCTACTTGATAGGTAGCTCTAGTTTATAGCTGTGTTGTGTGTAGTCACAACGGAGGCTACTTGATAGGTAGCTCTAGTTTATAGCTGTGTTGTGTGTAGTCACAAGGGAGGCTACTTGATAGGTAGCTCTAGTTTATAGCTGTGTTGTGTGTAGTCACAACGGAGGCTACTTGATAGGTAGCTCTAGTTTATAGCTGTGTTGTGTGTAGTCACAACGGAGGCTACTTGATAGGTAGCTCTAGTTTATAGCTGTGTTGTGTGTAGTCACAACGGAGGCTACTTGATAGGTAGCTCTAGTTTATAGCTGTGTTGTGTGTAGTCACAACGGAGGCTACTTGATAGGTAGCTCTAGTTTATAGCTGTGTTGTGTGTAGTCACAACGGAGGCTACTTGATAGGTAGCTCTAGTTTATAGCTGTGTTGTGTGTAGTCACAAGGGAGGCTACTTGATAGGTAGCTCTAGTTTATAGCTGTGTTGTGTGTAGTCACAAGGGAGGCTACTTGATAGGTAGCTCTAGTTTATAGCTGTGTTGTGTGTAGTCACAAGGGAGGCTACTTGATAGGTAGCTCTAGTTTATAGCTGTGTTGTGTGTAGTCACAACGGAGGCTACTTGATAGGTAGCTCTAGTTTATAGCTGTGTTGTGTGTAGTCACAAGGGAGGCTACTTGATAGGTAGCTCTAGTTTATAGCTGTGTTGTGTGTAGTCACAACGGAGGCTACTTGATAGGTAGCTCTAGTTTATAGCTGTGTTGTGTGTAGTCACAACGGAGGCTACTTGATAGGTAGCTCTAGTTTATAGCTGTGTTGTGTGTAGTCACAACGGAGGCTACTTGATAGGTAGCTCTAGTTTATAGCTGTGTTGTGTGTAGTCACAACGGAGGCTACTTGATAGGTAGCTCTAGTTTATAGCTGTGTTGTGTGTAGTCACAACGGAGGCTACTTGATAGTTAGCTCTAGTTTATAGCTGTGTTGTGTGTAGTCACAAGGGAGGCTACTTGATAGGCTCTGTCATAGCCGGCCACGACCGGGAGACCCATGGGGCGGCGCACAATTGGCCCAGTGTCGTCCAGGGTAGGGGAGGGAATGGCCGGCAGGGATGTAGCTCAGTTGGTAGAGCATGGCGTTTGCAACGCCAGGGTTGTGGGTTCGATTCCCACGGGGGGCCAGTATGAAAAAAAAAAAAATATATATATATATATATATATATATATATATAATAATGTACAACTAACTGTAAGTCGCTCTGGATAAGAGTGTCTGCTAAATGACTAAAATGTAAATGTAGCTGTAGTTTATAGCTGTGTTGTGTGTAGTCACAAGGGAGGCTACTTGATATACTATGAGGTGGATGTATAGACTATGAGGTGGATGTATAGACTATGAGGTGGATGTATAGACTCTGAGGTGGATGTATAGACTATGAGGTGGATGTATATTATATTAGGTGGATGTATAGACTATGAGGTGGATGTATAGACTATGAGGTGGATGTATAGACTATGAGGTGGATGTATAGACTATGAGGTGGATGTATATTCTATTAGGTGGATGTATAGACTATGAGGTGGATGTATAGACTATGAAGTGGATGTATAGACTATGAGGTGGATGTATATTATATTAGGTGGATGTATAGACTATGAGGTGGATGTATAGACTATGAGGTGGATGTATAGACTATGAGGTGGATGTATAGACTATGAGGTGGATGTATATTCTATTAGGTGGATGTATAGACTATGAGGTGGATGTATAGACTATGAGGTGGATGTATAGACTATGAGGTGGATGTATAGACTATGAGGTGGATGTATAGACTATGAGGTGGATGTATAGACTATGAGGTGGATGTATAGACTATGAGGTGGATGTATAGACTATGAGGTGGATGTATAGACTATGAGGTGGATGTATAGACTATGAGGTGGATGTATAGACTATGAGGTGGATGTATAGACTATGAGGTGGATGTATAGACTATGAGGTGGATGTATAGACTATGAGGTGGATGTATAGACTATGAGGTGGATGTATAGACTATGAGGTGGATGTATAGACTATGAGGTGGATGTATAGACTATGAGGTGGATGTATAGACTATGAGGTGGATGTATATTCTATTAGGTGGATGTATAGACTATGAGGTGGATGTATAGACTATGAGGTGGATGTATAGACTATGAGGTGGATGTATAGACTATGAGGTGGATGTATAGACTATGAGGTGGATGTATAGACTATGAGGTGGATGTATAGACTATGAGGTGGATGTATAGACTATGAGGTGGATGTATAGACTATGAGGTGGATGTATAGACTATGAGGTGGATGTATATTCTATTAGGTGGATGTATAGACTATGAGGTGGATGTATAGACTATGAGGTGGATGTATAGACTATGAGGTGGATGTATAGACTATGAGGTGGACTTGCTTCCATATAAGAAATTGGTTGACCTCTGTCCATACATTTGTGGTTGTGGTTGTTGTGCATGTACATTTAGCAGACACTCTTATCCAGAGCGACTTAGGTCGTGTCTACACTTGACACTTACATGCGACTTCTGCTATCAGAATACAAAGATCACATTGAAAAGACGGGTCTAGACGCACAAAAGTCTCTTTGTGGTCTGATTGTGTTCAGATCTGTCTGACCACTCAGTCTACCGAAAGCGCATACAGTGGGCGACTCAAGTCTCCAGAAAACTTGAGTTTTGGGACCGAGGAACATTTTCATTAAGACGTTGGAGTAAATACGTTCCTAGCGTGTGAGGAACGTGTTTGCTGGCCTCATAAATGTTAGCCAGCTAGCTAATATTTAGAAAAATATGTTTTGTTTGGCTAGAGTTATGCTAACCCGTTTGCAATCCCTTTAGCGTTGCTAGCTAGCTTGTTGGCTAGCTACAGAGGTTAGCTGGCTAGTTAGCTACCGTAGTTAGCTTCTGCCATCAGTTGTTTTATTATTATCATATTTTGCCTGATCCACCGTTTTGTAGAATGCATACTGGCATTTGAATATAGCACGGGAAAAAGGAATCTGGACACACTGTGGACACGGTAGACACATTTACATGTAGGTGTAGACGCCATGACGCTTTCGGAATTCCATGATCAGAACTCTATGATCAGAATACTAAAGCTGCATGAACTGTCAAGTCAGTTTATTAGGTACACCACCCCATTCACGAAAATGGTTCGCTCCTACAGACCTTGAGTCACGTGGCCGTGGCTTGCTATATAAAGCAGGCAGACAGGCATCGAGGCATTCAGTTACTGTTCAATTGAACATTAGAATGGGCAAAACGAGTGACCTAAGAGACTTTGAGCCTGGTATGATCGTCGGTGCCAGGTGCGCAGGATCCAGTATCTCAGAGACGGCCGGCTTCTTGGGCTTTTCACGCACCACAGTGTCCAGGGTTTACCGAGAATAGTGCATCAAACAGATAAAACATCCAGTCAGCGGAAGCCCTGTGGACGAAAAACAGCTTGTTGATGAGAGAGGTCCAAGGAGAATGGCAAGAATCGTGCACGCTAACAGGCGGGCCACAAACAGACAAATAACGGTGCAGTACAACAGTGGTGTGCAGAACGGCATCTCGGAACGCACAACTCGTCGGTCCTTGTCACAAACAGGCTATTGCAGCAGACGACCACACCGGGTTCCACTCCTATCAGATAAAAACAAGAAGAAGCAGCTCCAGTGGACACGCCATCACCACCACTGGACAACTGGAAAAACATTGAATCGATGAATCCCGGTTCCTTTTGCGTCATTACATTTTACATTTTAGTCATTTAGCAGACGCTCTTATCCAGAGCGACTTACAGTTAGTGAGTACATACATTAATTTTTTTTTTATACTGTCCCCCCGTGGGAATTGAACCCACAACCCTGGCGTTGCAAACGCCATGCTCTACCAACTGAGCTACATCCCTGCCGGCCATTCCCTACCCTACCCTAGACGACGCTGGGCCAAATGTGCGCCGCCCCATGGGTCTCCCGGTCACGGCCGGCTACGACAGAGCCTGGATTCGAACCAGGATCTCTAGTGGCACAGCTAGCACTGCAATGCAGTGCCTTAGACCACTGCGCCACTCGGGAAGCCCATGCTGATGGCAGAGTCAGTATTTGGTACAGGCTGGTGGCGGTGGTGTAATGGTGTGGGGAATGTTTTCCTGTATGTGGTTCAGGCTGTTCTGTATGTGGTTTTCACTCTGAAGCAGATTCTCTTCAAGGACACTACAGGTTACATAATACCTGATTTCAGGCAGAGAAAGACTACAGGTTACATAATGACTGGTTTCAGACAGAGAAAGCCTACAGGTTACATAATGACTGGTTTCAGGCAGAGAAAGACACTACAGGTTACATAATGACTGGTTTGGTCTTGCCATGGTCTGAGCAGAGTCTGGTCTAGGACCTCCCTCATCATTCCTGGAGAATAAACTATTCCAGGGTTACACATGATTGATCCTAGCACAATGAGGTTCAGGCTGTTCTGTATGAGGTTCAGGCTGTTCTGTATGTGGTTCAGGCTGTTCTGTATGTGGTTCAGGCTGTTCTGTATGTGGTTCAGGCTGTTCTGTATGTGGTTCAGGCTGTTCTGTATTTGGTTCAGAATGTTCTGTATGTAGTTCAGGCTGTTCTGTATGTAGTTCAGGCTGTTCTGTATGTGGTTCAGGCTGTTCTGTATGAGGTTCAGGCTGTTCTGTATGTAGTTCAGGCTGTTCTGTATGTAGTTCAGGCTGTTCTGTATGTAGTTCAGGCTGTTCTGTATGTGGTTCATGCTGTTCTGTATGAGGTTCAGGCTGTTCTGTATGTGGTTCAGGCTGTTCTGTATGTAGTTCAGGCTGTTCTGTATGTGGTTCAGGCTGTTCTGTATGTAGTTCAGGCTGTTCTGTATGTAGTTCAGGCTGTTCTGTATGTAGTTCAGGCTGTTCTGTATGTGGTTCAGGCTGTTCTGTATGAGGTTCAGGCTGTTCTGTATGTGGTTCAGGCTGTTCTGTATGTGGTTCAGGCTGTTCTGTATGTGGTTCAGGCTGTTCTGTATGTGGTTCAGGCTGTTCTGTATTTGGTTCAGGCTGTTCTGTATGTAGTTCAGGCTGTTCTGTATGTAGTTCAGGCTGTTCTGTATGTGGTTCAGGCTGTTCTGTATGAGGTTCAGGCTGTTCTGTATGTAGGTCAGGCTGTTCTGTATGTAGTTCAGGCTGTTCTGTATGAGGTTCAGGCTGTTCTGTATGTGGTTCAGGCTGTTCTGTATGTAGTTCAGGCTGTTCTGTATGTGGTTCAGGCTGTTCTGTATGTGGTTCAGGCTGTTCTGTATGTGGTTCAGGCTGTTCTGT
Source organism: Coregonus ussuriensis (assembly GCA_031479575.1). Lineage (NCBI taxonomy): Eukaryota > Metazoa > Chordata > Actinopteri > Salmoniformes > Salmonidae > Coregonus > Coregonus ussuriensis. The sequence continues at coordinate 4,223,051 of CM062500.1, read as the reverse complement.
ATGTAGTTCAGGCTGTTCTGTATGTGGTTCAGGCTGTTCTGTATGTGGTTCAGGCTGTTCTGTATGTGGTTCAGGCTGTTCTGTATGTAGTTCAGGCTGTTCTGTATGTAGTTCAGGCTGTTCTGTATTTAGTTCAGGCTGTTCTGTATGTGGTTCAGGCTGTTCTGTATGAGGTTCAGGCTGTTCTGTATTTAGTTCAGGCTGTTCTGTAGGTAGTTCAGGCTGTTCTGTATGTGGTTCAGGCTGTTGTGTATGTAGTTCAGGCTGTTCTGTATTTAGTTCAGGCTGTTCTGTATTTAGTTCAGGCTGTTCTGTATGTGGTTCAGGCTGTTCTGTATGTAGTTCAGGCTGTTCTGTATGTAGTTCAGGCTGTTCTGTATGTGGTTCAGGCTGTTCTGTATGAGGTTCAGGCTGTTCTGTATGTAGTTCAGGCTGTTCTGTAGGTAGTTCAGGCTGTTCTGTATGTGGTTCAGGCTGTTCTGTATTTAGTTCAGGCTGTTCTGTAGGTAGTTCAGGCTGTTCTGTATGTGGTTCAGGCTGTTCTGTATGTAGTTCAGGCTGTTCTGTATTTAGTTCAGGCTGTTCTGTATGTAGTTCAGGCTGTTCTGTATGTGGTTCAGGCTGTTCTGTATGAGGTTCAGGCTGTTCTGTATGTGGTTCAGGCTGTTCTGTATGTGGTTCAGGCTGTTCTGTATGTGGTTCAGGCTGTTCTGTATGTAGTTCAGGCTGTTCTGTATGTAGTTCAGGCTGTTCTGTATGTGGTTCAGGCTGTTCTGTATGTAGTTCAGGCTGTTCTGTATGTGGTTCAGGCTGTTCTGTATGTAGTTCAGGCTGTTCTGTATGTGGTTCAGGCTGTTCTGTATGTAGTTCAGGCTGTTCTGTATGTAGTTCAGGCTGTTCTGTATGTAGTTCAGGCTGTTCTGTATGTGGTTCAGGCTGTTCTGTATGTGGTTCAGGCTGTTCTGTATGTGGTTCAGGCTGTTCTGTATGTAGTTCAGGCTGTTCTGTATGTAGTTCAGGCTGTTCTGTATTTAGTTCAGGCTGTTCTGTAGGTAGTTCAGGCTGTTCTGTATGTGGTTCAGGCTGTTCTGTATGTAGTTCAGGCTGTTCTGTATGTAGTTCAGGCTGTTCTGTATGTGGTTCAGGCTGTTCTGTATTTAGTTCAGGCTGTTCTGTAGGTAGTTCAGGCTGTTCTGTATTTAGTTCAGGCTGTTCTGTATGTGGTTCAGGCTGTTCTGTATGTGGTTCAGGCTGTTCTGTATGTAGTTCAGGCTGTTCTGTAGGTAGTTCAGGCTGTTCTGTATTTAGTTCAGGCTGTTCTGTATGTAGTTCAGGCTGTTCTGTATGTAGTTCAGGCTGTTCTGTATGTAGTTCAGGCTGTTCTGTAGGTAGTTCAGGCTGTTCTGTATTTAGTTCAGGCTGTTCTGTATGTAGTTCAGGCTGTTCTGTATGTAGTTCAGGCTGTTCTGTATGTAGTTCAGGCTGTTCTGTATGTAGTTCAGGCTGTTCTGTATTTAGTTCAGGCTGTTCTGTATGTAGTTCAGGCTGTTCTGTATGTGGTTCAGGCTGTTCTGTATGAGGTTCAGGCTGTTCTGTATGTGGTTCAGGCTGTTCTGTATGTGGTTCAGGCTGTTCTGTATGTAGTTCAGGCTGTTCTGTATGTAGTTCAGGCTGTTCTGTATGTGGTTCAGGCTGTTCTGTATGTAGTTCAGGCTGTTCTGTATGTGGTTCAGGCTGTTCTGTATGTAGTTCAGGCTGTTCTGTATGTGGTTCAGGCTGTTCTGTATGTAGTTCAGGCTGTTCTGTATGTGGTTCAGGCTGTTCTGTATGTAGTTCAGGCTGTTCTGTATGTAGTTCAGGCTGTTCTGTATGTAGTTCAGGCTGTTCTGTATGTGGTTCAGGCTGTTCTGTATGTGGTTCAGGCTGTTCTGTATGTAGTTCAGGCTGTTCTGTATGTGGTTCAGGCTGTTCTGTATTTGGTTCAGGCTGTTCTGTATTTGGTTCAGGCTGTTCTGTATTTGGTTCAGGCTGTTCTGTATTTGGTTCAGGCTGTTCTGTATGTAGTTCAGGCTGTTCTGTATGTAGTTCAGGCTGTTCTGTATGTAGTTCAGGCTGTTCTGTATGTGGTTCAGGCTGTTCTGTATGTGGTTCAGGCTGTTCTGTATGTGGTTCAGGCTGTTCTGTATTTGGTTCAGGCTGTTCTGTATTTGGTTCAGGCTGTTCTGTATTTGGTTCAGGCTGTTCTGTATTTGGTTCAGGCTGTTCTGTATGTAGTTCAGGCTGTTCTGTATGTGGTTCAGGCTGTTCTGTATGTGGTTCAGGCTGTTCTGTATGTAGTTCAGGCTGTTCTGTATGTAGTTCAGGCTGTTCTGTATGTGGTTCAGGCTGTTCTGTATGTGGTTCAGGCTGTTCTGTATGTAGTTCAGGCTGTTCTGTATGTAGTTCAGGCTGTTCTGTATGTGGTTCAGGCTGTTCTGTATGTAGTTCAGGCTGTTCTGTATGTGGTTCAGGCTGTTCTGTATGTGGTTCAGGCTGTTCTGTATTTGGTTCAGGCTGTTCTGTATGTAGTTCAGGCTGTTCTGTATGTGGTTCAGGCTGTTCTGTATGTAGTTCAGGCTGTTCTGTATGTGGTTCAGGCTGTTCTGTATGTGGTTCAGGCTGTTCTGTATGTAGTTCAGGCTGTTCTGTATGTAGGTTCAGGCTGTTCTGTATGTGGTTCAGGCTGTTCTGTATGTAGTTCAGGCTGTTCTGTATGTGGTTCAGGCTGTTCTGTATTTGGTTCAGGCTGTTCTGTATTTGGTTCAGGCTGTTCTGTATTTGGTTCAGGCTGTTCTGTATTTGGTTCAGGCTGTTCTGTATGTAGGTTCAGGCTGTTCTGTATGTGGTTCAGGCTGTTCTGTATGTGGTTCAGGCTGTTCTGTATGTAGTTCAGGCTGTTCTGTATGTAGTTCAGGCTGTTCTGTATGTGGTTCAGGCTGTTCTGTATGTGGTTCAGGCTGTTCTGTATGTAGTTCAGGCTGTTCTGTATGTAGTTCAGGCTGTTCTGTATGTGGTTCAGGCTGTTCTGTATGTGGTTCAGGCTGTTCTGTATGTGGTTCAGGCTGTTCTGTATGTGGTTCAGGCTGTTCTGTATTTGGTTCAGGCTGTTCTGTATGTGGTTCAGGCTGTTCTGTATGTGGTTCAGGCTGTTCTGTATGTGGTTCAGGCTGTTCTGTATGTGGTTCAGGCTGTTCTGTATGTGGTTCAGGCTGTTCTGTATGTAGTTCAGGCTGTTCTGTATGTGGTTCAGGCTGTTCTGTATGTAGTTCAGGCTGTTCTGTATGTAGTTCAGGCTGTTCTGTATGTGGTTCAGGCTGTTCTGTATGTGGTTCAGGCTGTTCTGTATGTAGTTCAGGCTGTTCTGTATGTGGTTCAGGCTGTTCTGTATGTGGTTCAGGCTGTTCTGTATGTAGGTTCAGGCTGTTCTGTATGTAGTTCAGGCTGTTCTGTATGTGGTTCAGGCTGTTCTGTATGTAGTTCAGGCTGTTCTGTATGTAGTTCAGGCTGTTCTGTATGTGGTTCAGGCTGTTCTGTATGTAGTTCAGGCTGTTCTGTATGTGGTTCAGGCTGTTCTGTATATAGTTCAGGCTGTTCTGTATTTGGTTCAGGCTGTTCTGTATGTAGTTCAGGCTGTTCTGTATGTGGTTCAGGCTGTTCTGTATGTGGTTCAGGCTGTTCTGTAGGTAGTTCAGGCTGTTCTGTATGTAGTTCAGGCTGTTCTGTATGTGGTTCAGGCTGTTCTGTATGTGGTTCAGGCTGTTCTGTATGTGGTTCAGGCTGTTCTGTATGTAGTTCAGGCTGTTCTGTATGTAGTTCAGGCTGTTCTGTATGTGGTTCAGGCTGTTCTGTATGTAGTTCAGGCTGTTCTGTATGTGGTTCAGGCTGTTCTGTATATAGTTCAGGCTGTTCTGTATGTAGTTCAGCCTGTTCTGTATGTGGTTCAGGCTGTTCTGTATGTGGTTCAGGCTGTTCTGTATTTGGTTCAGGCTGTTCTGTATGTGGTTCAGGCTGTTCTGTATTTGGTTCAGGCTGTTCTGTATGTAGTTCCGTCTGTTCTGTATGAGGTTCAGGCTGTTCTGTATGTAGTTCAGGCTGTTCTGTATGTAGTTCAGGCTGTTCTGTATGTGGTTCAGGCTGTTCTGTATGTGGTTCAGGCTGTTCTGTATGTGGTTCAGGCTGTTCTGTATGTGGTTCAGGCTGTTCTGTATGTAGTTCAGGCTGTTCTGTATGTAGTTCAGGCTGTTCTGTATGAGGTTCAGGCTGTTCTGTATGTGGTTCAGGCTGTTCTGTATGTAGTTCAGGCTGTTCTGTATGTGGTTCAGGCTGTTCTGTATGTGGTTCAGGCTGTTCTGTATGTAGGTTCAGGCTGTTCTGTATGTGGTTCAGGCTGTTCTGTATGTAGTTCAGGCTGTTCTGTATGTGGTTCAGGCTGTTCTGTATGTAGTTCAGGCTGTTCTGTATGTGGTTCAGGCTGTTCTGTATGTGGTTCAGGCTGTTCTGTATGTGGTTCAGGCTGTTCTGTATGTAGTTCAGGCTGTTCTGTATGTGGTTCAGGCTGTTCTGTATGTGGTTCAGGCTGTTCTGTATTTGGTTCAGGCTGTTCTGTATTTGGTTCAGGCTGTTCTGTATGTAGTTCAGGCTGTTCTGTATGTGGTTCAGGCTGTTCTGTATGTAGTTCAGGCTGTTCTGTATGTGGTTCAGGCTGTTCTGTATGTAGTTCAGGCTGTTCTGTATGTAGGTTCAGGCTGTTCTGTATGTAGTTCAGGCTGTTCTGTATGTGGTTCAGGCTGTTCTGTATTTGGTTCAGGCTGTTCTGTATGTGGTTCAGGCTGTTCTGTATGTGGTTCAGGCTGTTCTGTATGTGGTTCAGGCTGTTCTGTATGTGGTTCAGGCTGTTCTGTATGTAGTTCAGGCTGTTCTGTATGTGGTTCAGGCTGTTCTGTATGTGGTTCAGGCTGTTCTGTATGTGGTTCAGGCTGTTCTGTATGTAGTTCAGGCTGTTCTGTATGTGGTTCAGGCTGTTCTGTATGTGGTTCAGGCTGTTCTGTATGTAGTTCAGGCTGTTCTGTATGTGGTTCAGGCTGTTCTGTATGTAGGTTCAGGCTGTTCTGTATTTGGTTCAGGCTGTTCTGTATGTGGTTCAGGCTGTTCTGTATGTGGTTCAGGCTGTTCTGTATGTGGTTCAGGCTGTTCTGTATGTAGTTCAGGCTGTTCTGTATGTGGTTCAGGCTGTTCTGTATGTAGTTCAGGCTGTTCTGTATGTAGGTTCAGGCTGTTCTGTATGTGGTTCAGGCTGTTCTGTATGTAGGTTCAGGCTGTTCTGTATGTGGTTCAGGCTGTTCTGTATGTGGTTCAGGCTGTTCTGTATGTAGGTTCAGGCTGTTCTGTATGTAGTTCAGGCTGTTCTGTATGTAGGTTCAGGCTGTTCTGTATGTAGTTCAGGCTGTTCTGTATGTGGTTCAGGCTGTTCTGTATGTAGTTCAGGCTGTTCTGTATGTGGTTCAGGCTGTTCTGTATGTGGTTCAGGCTGTTCTGTATGTGGTTCAGGCTGTTCTGTATGTAGTTCAGGCTGTTCTGTATGTAGTTCAGGCTGTTCTGTATGTAGTTCAGGCTGTTCTGTATGTGGTTCAGGCTGTTCTGTATGTAGTTCAGGCTGTTCTGTATGTAGTTCAGGCTGTTCTGTATGTGGTTCAGGCTGTTCTGTATTTGGTTCAGGCTGTTCTGTATTTGGTTCAGGCTGTTCTGTATTTGGTTCAGGCTGTTCTGTATTTGGTTCAGGCTGTTCTGTATGTAGTTCAGGCTGTTCTGTATGTAGTTCAGGCTGTTCTGTATGTAGTTCAGGCTGTTCTGTATGTGGTTCAGGCTGTTCTGTATGTGGTTCAGGCTGTTCTGTATGTAGTTCAGGCTGTTCTGTATGTGGTTCAGGCTGTTCTGTATTTGGTTCAGGCTGTTCTGTATTTGGTTCAGGCTGTTCTGTATTAGGTTCAGGCTGTTCTGTATGTGGTTCAGGGCTGTTCTGTATGTAGTTCAGGCTGTTCTGTATGTGGTTCAGGCTGTTCTGTATGTAGGTTCAGGCTGTTCTGTATGTGGTTCAGGCTGTTCTGTATGTGGTTCAGGCTGTTCTGTATGTGGTTCAGGCTGTTCTGTATGTGGTTCAGGCTGTTCTGTATGTGGTTCAGGCTGTTCTGTATGTGGTTCAGGCTGTTCTGTATGTAGGTTCAGGCTGTTCTGTATGTGGTTCAGGCTGTTCTGTATTTGGTTCAGGCTGTTCTGTATGTTGTTCAGGCTGTTCTGTATGTGGTTCAGGCTGTTCTGTATGTGGTTCAGGCTGTTCTGTATGTAGTTCAGGCTGTTCTGTATGTGGTTCAGGCTGTTCTGTATGTGGTTCAGGCTGTTCTGTATGATGTTCAGGCTGTTTCTGTATGTAGTTCAGGCTGTTCTGTATGTGGTTCAGGCTGTTCTGTATTTGGTTCAGGCTGTTCTGTATTTGGTTCAGGCTGTTCTGTATTTGGTTCAGGCTGTTCTGTATGTAGTTCAGGCTGGTTCTGTATGTGGTTCAGGCTGTTCTGTATGTGGTTCAGGCTGTTCTGTATGTAGTTCAGGCTGTTCTGTATGTAGTTCAGGCTGTTCTGTATGTGGTTCAGGCTGTTCTGTATGTGGTTCAGGCTGTTCTGTATGTAGTTTCAGGCTGTTCTGTATGTAGTACAGGCTGTTCTGTATGTGGTTCAGGCTGTTCTGTATGTGGTTCAGGCTGTCTGTATGTAGTTCAGGCTGTTCTGTATGTGGTTCAGGCTGTGTTCTGTTATTTGGTTAGGCATTGTTCTGTATTTGTTTCAGCTTGCTGTTCTGTATTTGGTTCAGGCTGTTCTGTATGTAGTTCAGGCTGTTCTGTATGTGGGGTTCAGGCTGTTCTGTATGTGTTCAGGCTGTTCTGTTGTGTTCAGGCTGTTCTGTATGTAGTTCAGCCAAGCTGTTCTGTATGTGGTTCAGGCTGTTTCTGTACTTTTAGTTCAGGCTGTTCTGTATGTGGTTCAGGCTGTTCTGTATGTGGTTCAGGCTGTTCTTTCTGTATGTAGTTTTCAGGCTGTTCTGTATGTGGTTCAGGCTGTTCTGTATGGTGGTCAGGCTGTTCTGTATGTGCGGTTCAGGTCTGTTCTGTATGTGGTTCAGGCTGTTCTCTGTATGTAGTTCAGGCTGTTCTGTATGTGGGTTTTTTTTTATATTATGTTCTGGCTGTTCTGTATGTAGTTCAGGGGCTGTTCTGTATGTAGTTTCAGGCTGTTCTGTATGTGGTTCAGGCTGTTCTGTATGTAAGTTCAGGCTGTTCTGTATGTGGTTCAGGGCTGTTCTGTATATTAGTTCAGGCTGTTCTGTATTTGGTTCAGGCTGTTCTGTATGTAGTTCAGGCTGTTCTGTAGTTGTTCAGGCTTTTTCTTTATGTGGTTCAGGGGGGCTGGTTTTTTTCCCTGTAGTAGTTCAGGCTGTCTCTGTATGTAGTTCAGGCTGTTCTGTATGTGGTTCAGGCTGTTCTGTATGTGGTTCAGGCTGTTCTGTATTTGGTTCAGGCTGTCAGTATGTAGTTCAGGCTGTTCTGTATGTAGGTTCAGGCTGTTCTGTATGTGGTTCAGGCTGTTCTGTATGTAGTTCAGGCTGTTCTGTATGTGGTTCAGGCTGTTCTGTATAGTTCAGGCTGTTCTGTATGAGTTCAGGCTGTTCTGTATGTGGTTCAGGCTGTTCTGTAGGTAGTTCAGGCCTGTTCTGTATGTAGTTCAGGCTGTTCTGTATGTGGTTCAGGCTGTTCTGTATGTGGTTCAGGCTGTTCTGTATTTGGTTCAGGCTGTTCTGTATGTGGTTCAGGCTGTTCTGTATTTGGTTCAGGCTGTTCTGTATGTAGTTCCGTCTGTTCTGTATGAGGTTCAGGCTGTTCTGTATGTGGTTCAGGCTGTTCTGTATGTGGTTCAGGCTGTTGTATGTGGTCTCAGGCTGTTCTGTATGTGGTTCAGGCTGTTCTGTATGTAGTTCAGGCTGTTCTGTATGTGGTTCAGGCTGTTCTGTATTTAGTTCAGGCTGTTCTGTATGTAGTTCAGGCTGTTCTGTATGAGGTTCAGGCTGTTCTGTATGTGGTTCAGGCTGTTCTGTATGTAGTTCAGGCTGTTCTGTATGTGGTTCAGGCTGTTCTGTATGTGGTTCAGGCTGTTCTGTATATAGTTCCGGCTGTTCTGTATGTAGTTCAGGCTGTTCTGTAGGTAGTTCAGGCTGTTCTGTATGTAGTTCAGGCTGTTCTGTATGTGGTTCAGGCTGTTCTGTATGTGGTTCAGGCTGTTCTGTATGTAGTTCAGGCTGTTCTGTATGTAGTTCAGGCTGTTCTGTATGTAGTTCAGGCTGTTCTGTATGTGGTTCAGGCTGTTCTGTATGTGGTTCAGGCTGTTCTGTATGTGGTTCAGGCTGTTCTGTATGTGGTTCAGCTGTTCTGTATGTGGTTCAGGCTGTTCTGTATTTGGTTCAGGCTGTTCTGTATGTGGTTCAGGCTGTTCTGTATGAGGTTCAGGCTGTTCTGTATGAGGTTCAGGCTGTTCTGTATGTAGTTCAGGCTGTTCTGTATGTGGTTCAGGCTGTTCTGTATGTGGTTCAGGCTGTTCTGTATGTGGTTCAGGCTGTTCTGTATGTGGTTCAGGCTGTTCTGTATGTGGTTCAGGCTGTTCTGTATGTAGTTCAGGCTGTTCTGTATGTGGTTCAGGCTGTTCTGTATGTGGTTCAGGCTGTTCTGTATGTAGTTCAGGCTGTTCTGTATGTAGTTCAGGCTGTTCTGTATGTAGTTCAGGCTGTTCTGTATGTGGTTCAGGCTGTTCTGTATTTGGTTCAGGCTGTTCTGTATTTGGTTCAGGCTGTTCTGTATTTGGTTCAGGCTGTTCTGTATTTGGTTCAGGCTGTTCTGTATGTAGTTCAGCGCTGTTCTGTATGTGTGTGGTTCAGGCTGTTCTGTATGTGGTTCAGGCTGTTCTGTATGTGGTTCAGGCTGTTCTGTATGTGGTTCAGGCTGTTCTGTATGTAGGTTCAGGCTGTTCTGTATGTAGTTCAGGCTGTTCTGTATGTGGTTCAGGCTGTTCTGTATGTGGTTCAGGCTGTTCTGTATGTGGTTCAGGCTGTTCTGTATGTAGTTCAGGCTGTTCTGTAGGTAGTTCAGGCTGTTCTGTATGTAGTTCAGGCTGTTCTGTATGAGGTTCAGGCTGTTCTGTATGTGGTTCAGGCTGTTCTGTATTTGGTTCAGGCTGTTCTGTATGTAGTTCAGGCTGTTCTGTATTTGGTTCAGGCTGTTCTGTATGTGGTTCAGGCTGTTCTATATGTAGTTCAGGCTGTTCTGTATGTAGTTCAGGCTGTTCTGTATGTGGTTCAGGCTGTTCTGTATGTAGTTCAGGCTGTTCTGTATGTAGTTCAGGCTGTTCTGTAGGTAGTTCAGGCTGTTCTGTATGTGGTTTCAGGGCTGTTCTGTATGTAGTTCAGGCTGTTCTGTATGTAGTTCAGGCTGTTCTGTATGAGGTTCAGGCTGTTCTGTATGTGGTTCAGGCTGTTCTGTATGTGGTTCAGGCTGTTCTGTATGTGGTTCAGGCTGTTCTGTATGGGGTTCAGGCTGTTCTGTATGTAGTTCAGGCTGTTCTGTAGGTAGTTCAGGCTGTTCTGTATGTAGTTCAGGCTGTTCTGTATGTAGTTCAGGCTGTTCTGTATGTGGTTCAGGCTGTTCTGTATTTGGTTCAGGCTGTTCTGTATGTAGTTCAGGCTGTTCTGTATTTGGTTCAGGCTGTTCTGTATGTGGTTCAGGCTGTTCTGTATGTAGTTCAGGCTGTTCTGTATGTGGTTCAGGCTGTTCTGTATTTGGTTCAGGCTGTTCTGTTTGTGGTTCAGGCTGTTCTGTATGTGGTTCAGGCTGTTCTGTATGTGGTTCAGGCTGTTCTGTATGTGGTTCAGGCTGTTCTGTATGTGGTTCAGGCTGTTCTGTATGTAGTTCAGGGCTGTTCTGTATGTTGTTCAGGCTGTTCTGTATGTTGTTCAGGCTGTTCTGTATGTAGTTCAGGCTGTTCTGTATGTAGTTCAGGCTGTTCTGTATGTAGTTCAGGCCTGTTCTGTATGTGGTTCAGGCTGTGTCTGTATGTAGTTCAGGCTGTTCTGTATGTAGTTCAGGCTGTTCTGTATGTAGGTTCAGGCTGTTCTGTATGTGGTTCAGGCTTGTTCTGTATTTGGTTCAGGCTGTTCTGTATGTGTTCAGGCTGTTCTGTATGTAGTTCAGGCTGTTCTGTATGTGGTTCAGGCTGTTCTGTATGTTGTTCAGGGCTGTTCTGTATGTGGTTCAGGCTGTTCTGTATTTGGTTCAGGGCTGTTCTGTATTTGGTTCAGGCTGTTCTGTATGTAGTCTCAGGCTGTTCTGTATGTTGTTCAGAGCTGTTCTGTATGTAGTTCAGGCTGTTCTGTAGTATGTGGTTCAGGCTGTTCTGTATGTGGTTCAGGCTGTTCTGTATGTAGGTTCAGGCTGTTCTGTATGTGGTTCAGGCTGTTCTGTATGTGGTTCAGGCTGTTCTGTATGTTGTTCAGGCTGTTCTGTATGTGGTTCAGGCTGTTCTGTATGTGGTTCAGGCTGTTCTGTATGTAGTTCAGGCTGTTCTGTATGTGTTCAGGCTGTTCTGTATGTGGTTCAGGCTGTTCTGTATGTGGTTCAGGCTGTTCTGTATGTGGTTCAGGCTGTTCTGTATGTGGTTCAGGCTGTTCTGTATGTGGTTCAGGCTGTTCTGTATGTAGTTCAGGCTGTTCTGTATGTGGTTCAGGCTGTTCTGTATGTGGTTCAGGCTGTTCTGTATGTGGTTCAGGCTGTTCTGTATGTAGTTCAGGCTGTTCTGTATGTAGTTCAGGCTGTTCTGTATGTGGTTCAGGCTGTTCTGTATTTGGTTCAGGCTGTTCTGTATGTGGTTCAGGCTTGTTCTGTATTTGGTTCAGGCTGTTCTGTATGTAGGTTCAGGCTGTTCTGTATGTAGTTCAGGCTGTTCTGTATGTGGTTCAGGCTGTTCTGTATGTAGTTCAGGCTGTTCTGTATGTGGTTCAGGCTGTTCTGTATGTGGTTCAGGCTGTTCTGTATGTAGTTCAGGCTGTTCTGTATGTAGTTCAGGCTGTTCTGTATGTGGTTCAGGCTGTTCTGTATGTGGTTCAGGCTGTTCTGTATGTGGTTCAGGCTGTTCTGTATGTAGTTCAGGCTGTTCTGTATGTAGTTCAGGCTGTTCTGTATGTAGGTTCAGGCTGTTCTGTATGTGGTTCAGGCTGTTCTGTATGTGGTTCAGGGCTGTTCTGTATTTGGTTCAGGCTGTTCTGTATGTAGTTCAGGCTGTTCTGTATGTTGGTTCAGGCTGTTCTGTATGTAGGTTCAGGCTGTTCTGTATGTAGTTCAGGCTGTTCTGTATGTAGTTCAGGCTGTTCTGTATGTTCTGTATGTGGTTCAGGCTGTTCTGTATGTGGTTCAGGCTGTTCTGTATGTGGTTCAGGCTGTTCTGTATGTGGTTCAGGCTGTTCTGTATGTGGTTCAGGCTGTTCTGTATTTGGTTCAGGCTGTTCTGTATGTAGTTCAGGCTGTTCTGTATGTAGGTTCAGGCTGTTCTGTATGTAGTTCAGGCTGTTCTGTATGTGGTTCAGGCTGTTCTGTATGTGGTTCAGGCTGTTCTGTATGTAGTTCAGGCTGTTCTGTATGTAGTTCAGGCTGTTCTGTATGTAGTTCAGGCTGTTCTGTATGTGGTTCAGGCTGTTCTGTATGTAGTTCAGGCTGTTCTGTATGTGTCAGGCTGTTCTGTATGTGGTTCAGGCTGTTCTGTATGTAGTTCAGGCTGTTCTGTATGTGGTTCAGGCTGTTCTGTATGTGGTTCAGGCTGTTCTGTATGTGGTTCAGGCTGTTCTGTATGTGGTTCAGGCTGTTCTGTATGTAGTTCAGGCCTGTTCTGTTTTGGTTTTTCAGGCTGTTCTGTATGTGGTTCAGGCTGTTCTGTATGTGGTTCAGGCTGTTCTGTATGTGGTTCAGGCTGTTCTGTATGTAGTTCAGGCTGTTCTGTATGTGGCTTCAGGCTGTTCTGTATGTGGTTCAGGCTGTTCTGTATGTTGGTTCAGGCTGTTCTGTATGTAGGTTCAGGCTGTTCTGTATGTAGTTCAGGCTGTTCTGTATGTAGGTTCAGGCTGTTCTGTATGTAGTTCAGGCTGTTCTGTATGTGGTTCAGGCTGTTCTGTATGTGGTTCAGGCTGTTCTGTATGTAGTTCAGGCTGTTCTGTATGTAGGTTCAGGCTGTTCTGTATGTAGTTCAGGCTGTTCTGTATGTGGTTCAGGCTGTTCTGTATTTAGGTTCAGGCTGTTCTGTATGTGGTTCAGGCTGTTCTGTATGTGGTTCAGGCTGTTCTGTATTGGTTCAGGCTGTTCTGTATGTAGGTTCAGGCTGTTCTGTATGTAGTTCAGGCTGTTCTGTATGTGGTTCAGGCTGTTCTGTATGTTTTTATAGTTCAGGCCTTGTTCTGTATGTGGTTCAGGCTGTTCTGTATGTGGTTCAGGCTGTTCTGTATGTGGTTCAGGCTGTTCTGTATATGGTTCATGCTGTTCTGTATGTAGTTCCGGCTGTTCTGTATGTAGTTCAGGCTGTTCTGTATGTGGTTCAGGCTGTTCTGTATGTAGTTCAGGCTGTTCTGTATGTGGTTCAGGCTGTTTCTGTATGTGGTTCAGGCTGTTCTGTATGTGGTTCAGGCTGTTCTGTATGTAGTTCAGCTGTTCTGTCTGTAGTTCAGGCTGTTCTGTATGTGGTTCAGGCTGTTCTGTATTTTGGTTCAGGCTGTTCTGTATTGGTTCAGGCTGTTCTGTATTTGGTTCAGGCTGTTCTGTATTTGGTTCAGCTGTTCTGTATGTAGTTCAGTGCTGTTCTGTATGTGGTTCAGGCTGTTCTGTATGTGGTGTGGTTCAGGCTGTTCTGTATGTGGTTCAGGCTGTTCTGTATGTAGGTTCAGGCTGTTCTGTATGTAGTTCAGGCTGTTCTGTATGTAGGTTCAGGCTGTTCTGTATGTGGTTCAGGCTGTTCTGTATGTGGTTCAGGCTGTTCTGTATGTGGTTCAGGCTGTTCTGTATGTAGGTTCAGGCTGTTCTGTATGTAGTTCAGGCTGTTCTGTATGTAGTTCAGGCTGTTCTGTATGAGGTTCAGGCTGTTCTGTATGTGGTTCAGGCTGTTCTGTATTTGGTTCAGGCTGTTCTGTATGTAGTTCAGGCTGTTCTGTATTTGGTTCAGGCTGTTCTGTATGTGGTTCAGGCTGTTCTATATGT
>CM062500.1:4182188-4204688 GCA_031479575.1 Coregonus ussuriensis | reverse complement strand
AGAACAGACTGTGACTTGGGTGGCTGGAGTCTTTGACAATTTGTAGGGCCTTCCTCTGACCTGGATGGCAGGGAGCTCGGCCCCAGTGATGTTCTGGGCCGTACGCACTACCCTCTGTAGCGCCTTAGGTCGGATGCCGAGCAGTTGCCATACCAAGCGGTGATGCAGCCAGTCAAGATGCTCTCGATGGTGCAGCTGTATCATTTTTGAGAATCTGAGGGGCCCGTGCCAAATATTTTTCCAGCCTCCTGATGTTCTATAGATGCAGTTTACACCCACACATCTCGGTTCTGTGGCCTCTGATAGTTACAGGTAGCCGCCAAAATAAAGGAAACACCAACACAAAGTGTCTTAACAGACAACACCAGCCGCCAGAACAGCTCCAATGCACCTTGGCATCATTCCTACAAGTGTCTGGAACTCTATTGGACGGATCCGACACCATTCTTCCACGAGAAATTCCATAATTTGGTGTTTTGTTGATGGTGGTGGAAAACGCTGTCTCAGGCGCCGCTCCAGAATCTCCCGTAAGTGTTCTGCTGGGTTGAGGTCTGGTGACTGAGACGGCCATGCCATATCGTGAAACATCAGCAAGTTGAGAAGTCTTTGTTACTGAAGCTCCTGCCAAACGTGCCCGAACAATCACCCCCCAAAGTCACTGAGATCTCTTCTTCTAGCCATGGTAGCCAAAATCATTTTATACAAGACCCTAAGCATGATGGGATGTTAATTCCACACCTGTGTGGAAGCACCTGCTTTCCCTCATTTACTCCAGTGTTTGATTTATTTTGGCAGTCACCTGTATGTTTATAAAGTAACTTATGTTTCATTGTAGTCTGAAGGGGGATTTCAGGTTGTTCTCTGGCTCCCACACAAACAACATCTCTGCCTCTTCATCTTTATGTCACCTCCCTGCCGAGGACAAGACAAGCATCCTCCCAGCTAAGGTTTACAAGGAGATAAAAACCATTTCCCTTATTAAGGCCAAGTTGTTACTCAACTGGGAAGGTATTTTGGAAGCAACACAACAAGATAGAAAGCATCAAAGCTGCAGATTGAAGCATGAGTCAGCAACAGACCTCAGATCAAATCAAATCCTCATCACAACCCTACAGTCCAATACCATCCTCATCACAACCCTACAGTCCAACACCATCCTCAACACAACCCTACAGTCCAACACCATCCTCAACACAACCCTACAGTCCAACACCATCCTCAACACAACCCTACAGTCCAACACCATCCTCAACACAACCCTACAGTCCAACACCATCCTCATCACAACCCTACAGTCCAACACCATCCTCATCACAACCCTACAGTCCAACACCATCCTCATCACAACCCTACAGTCCAACACCATCCTCATCACAACCCTACAGTCCAACACCATCCTCAACACAACCCTACAGTCCAACACCATCCTCAACACAACCCTACAGTCCAACACCATCCTCAACACAACCCTACAGTCCAACACCATCCTCATCACAACCCTACAGTCCAACACACACCATCCTCAACACAACCCTACAGTCCAACACCATCCTCAACACAACCCTACAGTCCAACACCATCCTCAACACAACCCTACAGTCCAACACCATCCTCATCACAACCCTACAGTCCAACACCCTCCTCAACACAACCCTACAGTCCAACACCATCCTCAACACAACCCTACAGTCCAACACCATCCTCAACACAACCCTACAGTCCAACACCATCCTCAACACAACCCTACAGTCCAACACCATCCTCAACACAACCCTACAGTCCAACACCATCCTCAACACAACCCTACAGTCCAACACCATCCTCAACACAACCCTACAGTCCAACACCATCCTAAATACAACCCTACAGTCCAACAACATCCTCAACACAACCCTACAGTCCAACACCATCCTCAACACAACCCTACAGTCCAACACCATCCTCAACACAACCCTACAGTCCAACACCATCCTAAATACAACCCTACAGTCCAATATCCACCTAAACACAACCCTACAGTCCAATATCCTCCTAAACACTACCCTACAGTCCAACATTCTCCGAAACACAACCCTACAGTCCAACACCATCCTAAATACAACCCTACAGTCCAACACCATCCTAAATACAACCCTACAGTCCAACACCATCCTCAACACAACCCTACAGTCCAACACCATCCTAAATACAACCCTACAGTCCAACACCATCCTCAACACAACCCTACAGTCCAACACCATCCTCAACACAACCCTACAGTCCAACACCATCCTCAACACAACCCTACAGTCCTTACCATCCTCAACACAACCCTACAGTCCAACACCATCCTCATCACAACCCTACAGTCCAACACCATCCTCATCACAACCCTACAGTCCAACACCATCCTAAACACAATCCTACAGTCCAACAACATCCTCAACACAACCCTACAGTCCAACACCATCCTCATCACAACCCTACAGTCCAACACCATCCTCATCACAACCCTACAGTCCAACAACATCCTCATCACAACCCTACAGTCCAACACCATCCTCATCACAACCCTACAGTCCAACACCATCCTCAACACAACCCTACAGTCCTTACCATCCTCAACACAACCCTACAGTCCTTACCATCCTCAACACAACCCTACAGTCCAACACCCTCAACACAACCCTACAGTCCAACACCATCCTCATCACAACCCTACAGTCCAACATTCTCCGAAACACAACCCTACAGTCCAACACCATCCTAAATACAACCCTACAGTCCAACACCATCCTAAATACAACCCTACAGTCCAACACCATCCTAAATACAACCCTACAGTCCAACACCATCCTCAACACAACCCTATAGTCAAACAACAGTTGAACATCCTCAACATGTAGCAACACAGCTCTAATACTTTAATGTTGAACATCGTCAACACGTAGCAACACAGCTCTAATACTTTAATGTTGAACATCGTCAACATGTAGCAACACAGCTCTAATACTTTAATGTTGAACATCCTCAACACGTAGCAACACAGCTCCAATACTTTAATGTTGAACATCCTCAACACGTAGCAACACAGCTCTAATACTTTAATGTTGAACATCCTCAACATGTAGCAACACAGCTCTAATACTTTTAATGTTGAACATCCTCAACACGTAGCAACACAGCTCTAATACTTTAATGTTGAACATCCTCAACATGTAGCAACACAGCTCTAATACTTTTAATGTTGAACATCCTCAACATGTAGCAACACAGCTCTAATACTTTAATGTTGAACATCCTCAACATGTAGCAACACAGCTCTAATACTTTAATGTTGAACATCCTCAACACGTAGCTATACAGCTCTAATACTTTAATGTTGAACATCCTCAACACGTAGCAACACAGCTCTAATACTTTAATGTTGAACATCCTCAACATGTAGCAACACAGCTCTAATACTTTAATGTTGAACATCCTCAACACGTAGCAACACAGCTCTAATACTTTTATGTTGAACATCCTCAACACGTAGCAACACAGCTCTAATACTTTAATGTTGAACATCCTCAACACGTATCAACACAGCTCTAATACTTTAATGTTGAACATCCTCAACACGTAGCAACACAGCTCTAATACTTTAATGTTGACCATCCTCAACACGTAGCAACACAGCTCTAATACTTTAATGTTGAACATCCTCAACACGTATCAACACAGCTATAACACTTTAATGTTGAACATCCTCAACACGTAGCAACACAGCTCTAATACTTTAATGTTGAACATCCTCAACACGTAGCAACACAGCGCTAATACTTTAATGTTGAACATCCTCAACACGTAGCAACACAGCTCTAATACTTTAATGTTGAACATCCTCAACATGTAGCAACACAGCTCTAATACTTTTATGTTGAACATCCTCAACACGTAGCAACACAGCTCTAATACTTTAATGTTGAACATCCTCAACACGTATCAACACAGCTCTAATACTTTAATGTTGAACATCCTCAACACGTAGCAACACAGCTCCAATACTTTAATGTTGAACATCCTCAACACGTAGCAACACAGCTCTAATACTTTAATGTTGAACATCCTCAACACGTAGCAACACAGCTCTAATACTTTAATGTTGAACATCCTCAACACGTATCAACACAGCTCTAATACTTTAATGTTGAACATCCTCAACACGTAGCAACACAGCTCTAATACTTTAATGTTGAACATCCTCAACACGTATCAACACAGCTCTAATACTTTAATGTTGAACATCCTCAACACGTAGCAACACAGCTCTAATACTTTAATGTTGAACATCCTCAACATGTAGCAACACAGCTCTAATACTTTAATGTTGAACATCCTCAACACGTAGCAACACAGCTCTAATACTTTAATGTTGAACATCCTCAACACGTAGCAACACAGCTCTAATACTTTAATGTTGAACATCCTCAACACGTAGCAACACAGCTCTAATACTTTAATGTTGAACATCCTCAACATGTAGCAACACAGCTCTAATACTTTAATGTTGAACATCCTCAACATGTAGCAACACAGCTCTAATACTTTAATGTTGAACATCCTCAACATGTAGCAACACAGCTCTAATACTTTTATGTTGAACATCCTCAACATGTAGCAACACAGCTCTAATACTTTAATGTTGAACATCCTCAACATGTAGCAACACAGCTCTAATACTTTAATGTTGAACATCCTCAACATGTAGCAACACAGCTCTAATACTTTAATGTTGAACATCCTCAACATGTAGCAACACAGCTCTAATACTTTAATGTTGAACATCCTCAACATGTAGCAACACAGCTCTAATACTTTAATGTTGAACATCCTCAACATGTAGCAACACAGCTCTAATACTTTTATGTTGAACATCCTCAACATGTAGCAACACAGCTCTAATACTTTAATGTTGAACATCCTCAACATGTAGCAACACAGCTCTAATACTTTAATGTTGAACATCCTCAACATGTAGCAACACAGCTCTAATACTTTAATGTTGAACATCCTCAACATGTAGCAACACAGCTCTAATACTTTAATGTTGAACATCCTCAACACGTAGCAACACAGCTCTAATACTCTAATGTTGAACATCCTCAACACGTAGCAACACAGCTCTAATACTCTAATGGCTGTGCTGGTTGTGTAAGCATAACAAACACAAATACTGTAGTCCAGTAATTCACTGTAGTGTTGCGGGCTGTGAGTTTGCCTCTTCCCCTGCCTCCCCTCCCCTCCCCTCCCCTCCCCTCCCCTCCCCTCCGTCAGATTATAATCCCCACAGAGACCAGGAGGATTCTGACCCACATTCATAATCTAATCTGATTTGGTCCCTGGTGGAATGTGTGTCACAGGCCCCTCCCATCACACCAGCATAATCTACCAGCTGATGATAATGATGTGGAAAGAGAAGCGAGGGGATGGGAGGGATGCTGGGAGGGTCAGTCCAGATGTGGCAACATGGTGGCTTTCAGGACAGGAGACAGACAAGAATGTGCTAACTCTAGAACCACCACCATGATTCTAGAACTCTACAACACCCATCCCTCTAGAACTGTAGAACCACCACCATGATTCTAGAACTCTACAACACCCATCCCTCTAGAACTGTAGAACCACCACCATGATTCTAGAACTCTACAACACCCATCCCTCTAGAACTGTAGAACCACCACCATGATTCTAGAACTCTACAACACCCATCCCTCTAGAACTGTAGAACCACCACCATGATTCTAGAACTCTACAACACCCATCCCTCTAGAACTGTAGAACCACCACCATGATTCTAGAACTCTACAACACCCATCCCTCTAGAACTGTAGAACCACCACCATGATTCTAGAACTCTACAACACCCATCCCTCTAGAACTGTAGAACCACCACCATGATTCTAGAACTCTACAACACCCATCCCTCTAGAACTGTAGAACCACCACCATGATTCTAGAACTCTACAACACCCATCCCTCTAGAACTGTAGAACCACCACCATGATTCTAGAACTCTACAACACCCATCCCTCTAGAACTGTAGAACACCACCATGTTCTAGAACTCTACAACACCCATCCCTCTAGAACTGTAGAACCACCACCATGATTCTAGAACTCTACAACACCCATCCCTCTAGAACTGTAGAACCACCACCATGATTCTAGAACTCTACAACACCCATCCCTCTAGAACTGTAGAACCACCACCATGATTCTAGAACTCTACAACACCCATCCCTCTAGAACTGTAGAACCACCACCATGATTCTAGAACTCTACAACACCCATCCCTCTAGAACTGTAGAACCACCACCATGATTCTAGAACTCTACAACACCCATCCCTCTAGAACTGTAGAACCACCACCATGATTCTAGAACTCTACAACACCCATCCCTCTAGAACTCTAGAACCACCACCATGATTCTAGAACTCTACAACACCCATCCCTCTAGAACTGTAGAACCACCACCACTGTCTTGATATTGGATGTTTTCACAGTTTGCTTTGGTTCATATCATTTGGTCTCCCGAGTGGTGCAGTGGTCTAAGGCACTGTGCCACTAGAGATCCTGGTTCGAATCCAGGCTCTGTCGTAGCCGGCCGTGACCGGGAGACCCATGGGGCTGCGCACAATTGGCCCAGGGTAGGGGAGGGAATGGCCGGCAGGGATGTAGCTCAGTTGGTAGAGCATGGCGTTTGCAACGCCAGGGTTGTGGGTTCGATTCCCACGGGGGGCCAGTATGAAAAAAA
Organism: Coregonus ussuriensis; assembly: GCA_031479575.1. Lineage (NCBI taxonomy): Eukaryota > Metazoa > Chordata > Actinopteri > Salmoniformes > Salmonidae > Coregonus > Coregonus ussuriensis. The sequence goes on along the minus strand of CM062500.1, from coordinate 4,197,910 downwards.
TAATGTATGCACTCACTAACTGTAAGTCGCTCTGGATAAGAGCGTCAGCTAAATGACTAAAATGTAAATGTAAATCACCAGTTTACAGTGTTTCTGGTTTTTATGGGAACTGGAGTTTAGCATTTATTACTTCAGGACTTTTAAACGATCCTCTAAAGTTAAATTGCATCATAAAATGAAAAAGGCAACTGAAAACTGTTAGGGAGTCAGTTACCATAGAGACCACTGGTAGAGGGCTGCAGGATCATGATGACAGACATAGACTACATGACCAAAAGTATGTGGACACATGCTTGTCGAATATCTCATTCCAGAATCATGGGCATTAATATGGAGTTGGTCCCCCCGTTGCTGCTATAACAGCCTCCACTCTTCTGGGACTGTAACAAGGTGAGCAGGACGGAGCCAGGAGGTGTGAATCAAAGACTAGGGTTGATTCGGCCAATACAGCAGTCCGCAGCGATGCGTAAACCAAATACAGTGCGACTTAAATGCGTAGTGGGAAAACAAAACCCACGGGTGAATATCCCGGCGATAAAAGTAACATAATGCTCAACACGAGCTAGAGACACCTCCACGTGGAACAACAACACACAAAGACATGGGGGGCAGAGGGAACACTTATACAGGTACTGATGAGGGGATAGGAACCAGGACAAGGGGGCAGAGGGAACACTTATACAGGTACTGATGAGGGGATATGAACCAGGTGTGTTTAATAAACAAGACAAAACCAATGGAATGATGAGATGAGGAGCGGCAGTGGCTAGAAGGCCGGTGACGACGAACGCCGAAGCCCGAACAAGGAGGGGAGGCAGCTTCGGAGGGACTCCTGACAGGAACACTGACTCATTGCAGACAGACAGACAGAGAGACAGACAGACAGACAGACAGACAGACAGACAGACAGTACTAGTCAAAAGTTTGGACACACCTACTCATTCAAGGGTTTTTCTTTATTTTTACTATTTTCTACATTGTAGAATAATAGTGAAGACATCAGAACTATGAAATAACACATATGGAATCCTGTAGTAACCAAAAAAGTGTTAAACAAATCAATATACACTGCTCAAAAAAATAAAGGGAACACTTAAACAACACAATGTAACTCCAAGTCAATCACACTTCTGTGAAATCAAACTGTCCACTTAGGAAGCAACACTGATTGACAATACATTTCACATGCTGTTGTGCAAATGGAATAGACAACAGGTGGAAATTATAGGCAATTAGCAAGACACCCCCAATAAAGGACTGGTTTTGCAGGTAGTGACCACAGACCACTTCTCAGTTCCTATGCTTCCTGGCTGATGTTTTGGTCACTTTTGAATGCTGGCGGTGCTTTCACTCTAGTGGTAGCATGAGACGGAGTCTACAACCCACACAAGTGGCTCAGGTAGTGCAGCTCATCCAGGATGGCACATCAATGCGAGCTGTGGCAAGAAGGTTTGCTGTGTCTGTCAGCGTAGTGTCCAGAGCATGGAGGCGCTACCAGGAGACAGGCCAGTACATCAGGAGACGTGGAGGAGGCCGTAGGAGGGCAACAACCCAGCAGCAGGACCGCTACCTCCGCCTTTGTGCAAGGAGGAGTAGGAGGAGCACTGCCAGAGCCCTGCAAAATGACCTCCAGCAGGCCACAAATGTGCATGTCTGCTCAAACGGTCAGAAACAGACTCCATGAGTGTGGTATGAGGGCCCAACGTCCACAGGTGGGGGTTGTGCTTACAGCCCAACACCGTGCAGGACGTTTGGCATTTGCCAGAGAACACCAAGATTGGCAAATTCGCCACTGGCGCCCTGTGCTCTTCACAGATGAAAGCAGGTTCACACTGAGCACATGTGACAGACGTGACAGAGTCTGGAGACGCCGTGGAGAACGTTCTGCTGCCTGCAACATCCTCCAGCATGACCGGTTTGGCGGTGGGTCAGTCATGGTGTGGGGTGGCATTTCTTTGGGGGGCCGCACAGCCCTCCATGTGCTCGCCAGAGGTAGCCTGACTGCCATTAGGTACCGAGATGAGATCCTCAGACCCCTTGTGAGACCATATGCTGGTGCGGTTGGCCCTGGGTTCCTCCTAATGCAAGACAATGCTAGACCTCATGTGGCTGGAGTGTGTCAGCAGTTCCTGCAAGAGGAAGGCATTGATGCTATGGACTGGCCCGCCCGTTCCCCAGACCTGAATCCAATTGAGCACATCTGGGACATCATGTCTCGCTCCATCCACCAACGCCACGTTGCACCACAGACTGTCCAGGAGTTGGCGGATGCTTTAGTCCAGGTCTGGGAGGAGATCCCTCAGGAGACCATCCGCCACCTCATCAGGAGCATGCCCAGGCGTTGTAGGGAGGTCATACAGGCACGTGGAGGCCACACACACTACCGAGCCTCATTTTGACTTGTTTTAAGGACATTACATCAAAGTTGGACCAGCCTGTAGTGTGGTTTTCCACTTTAATTTTGAGGGTAACTCCAAATCCAGACCTCCATGGGTTGATCAATTTGATTTTCATTGATCATTTTTGTGTGATTTTGTTGTCAGCACATTCAACTATGTAAAGAAAAAAGTATTTAATAAGATTATTTCATTCATTCAGATCTAGGATGTGTTGTTTAAGTGTTCCCTTTATTTTTTTGAGCAGTGTACTTTTTTGACGACGAACGCCGAAGCCCGAACCAGGAGAGGAGGCAGCTTCGGAGGGAGTCATGACAGGAACGCCTACTCATTCAAGGGTTTTTCTTTATTTTTACTATTTTCTACATTGTAGAATAATAGTGAAGACATCAAAACTATGAAATAACACATATGGAATCATGTAGTAACCAAAAAAAGTGTTAAACAAATCAAAATATATTTTATTTTGGAGATTCTTCAAATAGCCACCCTTTGCCTTGATGACAGCTTTGCACACTCTTGGCATTCTCTCAACCAGCTTCATGAGGTAGTCACCTGGAATGCATTTCAATTAACAGGTGTGCCTTGTAAAAAGTTAATTTGTGGAATTAGGGGGGGTAAACAGAAGACAGGTAGGGGGGGTAAACAGAAGACAGCCCTATTTGGTAAAAGACCAAGTCCATATTATGGCAAGAACAGCTCATCACTAAGATCTACAACTTCATGCGTGGGTTCTTCCTGCACTGGAAACTAAATGACAACAGCAACTTTACAACCTGGAAAGATATGCATCTAGATGCCTTCCCCAACAGACTGACTCCAGCTGACTCCACACTCCACCTGGCAGACTCTGGGTTCTCCATCAACACAGACCAGACAGGGGGGGTTGATGTCATCATGTCGTGGTCCTAAAGAGGACTGACCCCCCCCCCCCCCCCCACATTGACTTCAGCCCCTGAAGGAGTTGTACGTCTTTTGAGGATGAGCAGAACCCCAAGCCTCCCATAGTGCTTCACTTCCCTTTCGTCAACATCTCAGTCAAAGAGTTCAAGGCCCCTGGTGTGGCACGTGAGGGTAAGGAGGAGATGAAGGCAGGGGATGTTGACGTTAGCACAAGCAGCTCCCCCTACCTAACCAAACACCCGACCTACGCAGCAAAGGACTTCCGGGCGCTGACAGACCTTACCTCATACAACATCCAGAACAACAAGGAGAAGATCCTCCAGGCTCTCGGGAAGGTCCTCGAGAGGAAGGTGCCTGTGGAGGAATCGGACCACCGTGAGCAGCACGCATGCCATTGACAGGGGCCAGAGAACAACATGCATTAAGATCAGATCAGACTCATTACATTGAGAGGAGCAATTCTAACTGAAATGTCTTGGTGGGACGTCCAGTCTGTCACAATGTATGTTTGGTTACAATGTCCATTTGAGACTGCAGGGGAGAGAGGAAGACATTGTGAAGACAGCGTCAGCGGCTTGCTGATTTGACATTGGCAATTTATTTTCATGAACTGTCTCTTCAAGTTTGGTTTCATTTTATAGATGACGAAGAGCTGAGTATTTTGATATGAGTTGTTGCCTTGTGTGTTTTATGATTGATGTCTTTTCAGAGAGACCGGATCTCATTCGTTTTGCTTGCTTGACCGGTTTGTCAGATGAGCCCATTCCTGGTGTTCGTTCATATAATATTGAAATGAAGTTGTGTGATCTGATTAGAATAGTCTTTGACGTTTCATCGGGTTTTTGTTTTCACCAGCAAAGTGATGCTCCTTAATAGGGGGGTCTTGAGCCCTGGTTCTGATGGTTTAAAAGGAGAATGCATTTTGTTGTAATTTCGGGCTCTTGTTTCCAAGCTCCTAGTCAACGTTCCGTAGGCTATAGACGCCGTGTGATGTTTTTCTAGACTAAGTCTTTCTTACATTGTACCATTATGAACCATACGGTATCTTTCATATTATTAATTGTATCTTGTTGAGTTCCTTTTAACACAGAACTCCTGTGTGTTTAGACTTATTACTTAGAGGTTATTCTGGAGAATATTCCAGAACCACGTTAAGTCTTATTTCATGATAGTCATTTACTTTGCTATATTCTGTACCTTGTCTTCCATGGATATGGTTATTGTTTGAGTGTTAATTCATTTGTGCCTAATAAATCTATTAGTTGGTTTGAGTAAAAAAACTAAAAACAGCTCAAATAAGCAAAGAGAAACGACAGTCCATCATTACTTTAAGACATGAAGGTCGGTCAATACGGAACATTTCAAGAACTTTGAAAGTTTCTTCAAGTGCAGTCGCAAAAACCATCAAGCTCTATGATGAAACTGGCTCTCATGAGGACCGCCACAGGAATGGAAGACCCAGATTTACCTCTGCTGCAGAGGATAAGTTCATTAGAATAACTGCACCTCAGATTGCAGCCCAAATAAATGCTTCACAGAGTTCAAGTAACAGACACATCAACTGTTCAGAGGGGACTATGTGAATCAGGCCTTCATGGTTGAATTGCTGCAAAGAAACCACTACTAAAGGACACCAATAATAAGAAGAGACTAGGTTGGGCCAAGAAACACGAGCAATGGACATTAGGCCAGATTGTTTCCTGTTGGCAGGTTTCATTTCCTCTGCACTATGGCCAGATTGTTTCCTCTGTTGGTTTATCCCACAGATACACACACCCTTATCCCACAGATACACCCTTATCCCACAGACACACCCTTATCCCACAGACACACCCTTATCCCACAGATACACCCTTATCCCACAGATACACCCTTATCCCACACACACACCCTTATCCCACATACACACCCTTATCCCACAGACACACCCTTATCCCACAGACACACCCTTATCCCACAGATACACCCTTATCCCACAGATACACCCTTATCCCACAGATACACCCTTATCCCACAGATACACCCTTATCCCACATACACACCCTTATCCCACAGACACACCCTTATCCCACAGATACACCCTTATCCCACAGACACACCCTTATCCCACAGATAAACACACCCTTATCCCACAGATAAACACACCCTTATCCCACAGACACACCCTTATCCCACAGATACACCCTTATCCCAGACACACACCCTTATCCCACAGACACACCCTTATCCCACAGATAAACACACCCTTATCCCACAGACACACCCTTATCCCACAGATACACCCTTATCCCAGACACACACCCTTATCCCACAGATACACACACCCTTATCCCACAGATAAACACACCCTTATCCCACAGATAAACACACCCTTATCCCACAGACACACCCTTATCCCACAGACACACCCTTATCCCACAGATAAACACACCCTTATCCCACAGATAAACACACCCTTATCCCACAGATAAACACACCCTTATCCCACAGATAAACACACCCTTATCCCACAGATAAACACACCCTTATCCCACAGATAAACACACCCTTATCCCACAGATAAACACATCATAGAAACACTCTGCTCTCTCTGTCAGAGCCTGGATAGCAGTTGGTAGAGCATCAGATTTATAATCCGAGGGGCCAGGGATCAAGTCCCTGTTTGGGCGATAGTTTTGTTCCTGTATGAATGAACTGAGTGGGATTACTGGATGAAGAAGAGACACTACACTGTTGTCTGGAGAAACACCTAGACACTACACTGTTGTCTGGAGAAACACCTAGACACTACACTGTTGTCTGGGGAAACACCTAGACACTACACTGTTGTCTGGGGAAACACCTAGACACTACACTGTTGTCTACAGAAACACCTAGACACTACACTGTTGTCTACAGAAACACCTAGACACTACACTGTTGTCTGGAGAAACACCTAGACACTACACTGTTGTCTGGAGAAACACCTAGACACTACACTGTTGTCTGGGGAAACACCTAGACACTACACTGTTGTCTACATAAACACCTAGACACTACACTGTTGTCTACAGAAACACCTAGACACTACACTGTTGTCTACAGAAACACCTAGACACTACACTGTTGTCTACAGAAACACCTAGACACTACACTGTTGTCTACAGAAACACCTAGACACTACACTGTTGTCTACAGAAACACCTAGACACTACACTGTTGTCTGGAGAAACACCTAGACACTACACTGTTGTCTACAGAAACACCTAGACACTACACAGTTGTCTACAGAAACACCTAGACACTACACTGTTGTCTGGAGAAACACCTAGACACTACACTGTTGTCTACAGAAACACCTAGACACTACACTGTTGTCTACAGAAACACCTAGACACTACACTGTTGTCTACAGAAACACCTAGACACTACACTGTTGTCTACAGAAACACCTAGACACTACACTGTTGTCTACAGAAACACCTAGACACTACACTGTTGTCTGGAGAAACACCTTGACACTACACTGTTGTCTGGAGAAACACCTAGACACTACACTGTTGTCTACAGAAACACCTAGACACGACACTGTTGTCTACAGAAACACCTAGACACTACACTGTTGTCTACAGAAACACCTAGACACTACACTGTTGTCTACAGAAACACCTAGACACTACACTGTTGTCTACAGAAACACCTAGACACGACACTGTTGTCTACAGAAACACCTAGACACTACACTGTTGTCTACAGAAACACCTAGACACTACACTGTTGTCTACAGAAACACCTAGACACGACACTGTTGTCTACAGAAACACCTAGACACTACACTGTTGTCTACAGAAACACCTAGACACGACACTGTTGTCTACAGAAACACCTAGACACTACACTGTTGTCTACAGAAACACCTAGACACTACACTGTTGTCTGGAGAAACACCTAGACACTACACTGTTGTCTGGAGAAACACCTAGACACTACACTGTTGTCTACAGAAACACCTAGACACTACACTGTTGTCTGGAGAAACACCTAGACACTACACTGTTGTCTACAGAAACACCTAGACACTACACTGTTGTCTACAGAAACACCTAGACACTACACTGTTGTCTACAAAAACACCTAGACACTACACTGTTGTCTGGAGAAACACCTAGACACTACACTGTTGTCTACAGAAACACCTAGACACTACACTGTTGTCTACAGAAACACCTAGACACTACACTGTTGTCTGGAGAAACACCTAGACACTACACTGTTGTCTACAGAAACACCTAGACACTACACTGTTGTCTACAGAAACACCTAGACACTACACTGTTGTCTACAGAAACACCTAGACACTACACTGTTGTCTGGAGAAACACCTAGACACTACACTGTTGTCTGGGGAAACACCTAGACACTACACTGTTGTCTGGGGAAACAACTAGACACTACACTGTTGTCTACAGAAACACCTAGACACTACACTGTTGTCTACAGAAACACATAGACACTACACTGTTGTCTACAGAAACACCTAGACACTACACTGTTGTCTGGAGAAACACCTAGACACTACACTGTTGTCTGGGGAAACACCTAGACACTACACTGTTGTCTGGGGAAAAACCTAGACACTACACTGTTGTCTACAGAAACACCTAGACACTACACTGTTGTCTACAGAAACACCTAGACACTACACTGTTGTCTACAGAAACACATAGACACTACACTGTTGTCTACAGAAACACCTAGACACTACACTGTTGTCTGGAGAAACACCTAGACACTACACTGTTGTCTACAGAAACACCTAGACACTACACTGTTGTCTGGGGAAACACCTAGACACTACACTGTTGTCTACAGAAACACCTAGACACTACACTGTTGTCTACAGAAACACCTAGACACAACACTGTTGTCTACAGAAACACCTAGACACTACACTGTTGTCTACAGAAACACCTAGACACTACACTGTTGTCTACAGAAACACCTAGACACTACACTGTTGTCTGATGAAACACCTAGACACTACACTGTTGTCTACAGAAACACCTAGACACTACACTGTTGTCTACAGAAACACCTAGACACTACACTGTTGTCTGGAGAAACACCTAGACACTACACTGTTGTCTACAGAAACACCTAGACACTACACTGTTGTCTGATGAAACACCTAGACACTACACTGTTGTCTACAGAAACACCTAGACACTACACTGTTGTCTACAGAAACACCTAGACACTACACTGTTGTCTACAGAAACACCTAGACACTACACTGTTGTCTACAGAAACACCTAGACACTACACTGTTGTCTGGAGAAACACCTAGACACTACACTGTTGTCTACAGAAACACCTAGACACTACACTGTTGTCTGATGAAACACCTAGACACTACACTGTTGTCTACAGAAACACCTAGACACTACACTGTTGTCTGATGAAACACCTAGACACTACACTGTTGTCTACAGAAACACCTAGACACTACACTGTTGTCTACAGAAACACCTAGACACTACACTGTTGTCTACAGAAACACCTAGACACTACACTGTTGTCTACAGAAACACCTAGACACTACACTGTTGTCTGGAGAAACACCTAGACACTACACTGTTGTCTACAGAAACACCTAGACACTACACTGTTGTCTGATGAAACACCTAGACACTACACTGTTGTCTACAGAAACACCTAGACACTACACTGTTGTCTACAGAAACACCTAGACACTACACTGTTGTCTACAGAAACACCTAGACACTACACTGTTGTCTACAGAAACACCTAGACACTACACTGTTGTCTGGAGAAACAGAGGAAGTAGTTAAAAATTATTGTAAATGAATGCTTCTATAGTCTATTTCCTGACAAAGCATTGCTATAAACTACTAGACCATCCAGATAGACAGTGTGGCGGCATCTCTCTTCCTTCTATGGCAGAGGATGTAGGTAAGGGATGCGTTGCCATGGTGATCTGGTCCACAGGGCAGGGCTCTGAGACATTGCCATGGTGATCTGGTGTCCAGGGCGGGGCTCGGGGGCCACAGGAGGGAAGATGTGATCAGAATCAGAAACCACGGCCAGTGTTCCTCTTCCACAGCTGCTCTAGTCTGCTGTTAACATGTTCACGTGGCCTTTTACAACAGAGGCTGCTGGGCAGGTGGTTAGGGGGCAGCAAGGTGACCCCTGGTTTAGCTGTGGGGAAGGGAGGGGGCAGGAGGGGGCAGGGGGGGCGCAGGGAGGGGGCAGGGAGGGGGCAGGGGGGCGCAGGGAGGGGGCAGGGAGGGTGCAGGGGGGCGCAGGGTGTAAGATGTGCAGCAAGTGGGCAGAAGCCCTGGGAGGGCAGCAGGGATGGGCAGTGAAGGGGTCAGGAGGGTGTCAGCCTTGGCAGAACAGGGAAGGAAGGGTTAGGGGGGGGCAGTGAAGGGGGGCAGGAGGGTGTCAGCCTTGGCAGAACAGGGAAGGAAGGGTTGGGGGGGGCAGTGAAGGGGGGCAGGAGGGTGTCAGCCTTGGCAGAACAGGGAAGGAAGGGTTAGGGGGAGGCAGGGAAGGAAGGGGGGGGGGCAGGGAAGGAAGGGTTAGGGGGAGGCAGGGAAGGAAGGGGGGGGGCAGGGAAGGAAGGGTTAGGGGAGGCAGGGAAGGAAGGGTTAGGGGGGGCAGGGAAGGAAGGGGGGGGGCAGGGAAGGAAGGGTTAGGGGAGGCAGGGAAGGAAGGGTTAGGGGGGGGCAGGGAAGGAAGGGTTAGGGGGGGCAGCTAGACACACTGCAGTGAGACTAATGACATTCTGACCAGGAAAGGGAAGGCTGGGAATGGAACTCTCTGTTGACAGACTGCGTTGAGGAATAATGCTCCTCTCAGCTGTTCCTCCGACAGGGCTGTTCTTTCATCTCTCAGATCGGGAGATCTGTATCATTGTCGAGGGCGACAGCCTCAGCTTCCATCTCAACCTCTGTCTCCTCTCCTCTCTGCCTTTGTCTCGCAGCGAGACTAACCGTCAGTAGGCGTCTGATCACTGAAGCTGAACGGCGCTGGACCAGATCTTAGAACACAGCAGGGAGGGAGACGACAGAAGCTACTGGTCAAACTGCAGAGACTGTAGAGATCCCAGTTCTCTGGGGACGAGACAGAACACACAGAGATAGAGACATCCCAGTTCTCTGGGGACGAGACAGAACACACAGAGATAGAGACATCCCAGTTCTCTGGGGAAGAGACAGAACACACAGAGATAGAGACATCCCAGTTCTCTGGGGAAGAGACAGAACACACAGAGATACTTAGAGGGGGGGAAGAGACAGAACACACAGAGATAGAGACATCCCAGTTCTCTGGGGACGAGACAGAACACACAGAGATAGAGACATCCCAGTTCTCTGGGGACGAGACAGAACACACAGAGATAGAGACATCCCAGTTCTCTGGGGACGAGACAGAACACACAGAGATAGAGACATCCCAGTTCTCTGGGGACGAGACAGAACACACAGAGATAGAGACATCCCAGTTCTCTGGGGAAGAGACAGAACACACAGAGATAGAGACATCCCAGTTCTCTGGGGAAGAGACAGAACACACAGAGATACTTAGAGGGGGGGAGAGACAGAACACACAGAGATACTTAGAGGGGGTGGGGGGAGTGAAGCAGGATATACAGTGAGGAACCAGGGGAGGGAGGGAGGGAGGGAGGGGATACTGTGTGGAGCTTCAGAGTGTTCCCCTGAGAGTCAGTAGTATTTTGGAGAGAGAGGAAGAAACAGATGGGTGTTTTATCAACAACCCTCCTGGCGACTGGTACCTGGTGGGGAGGAGGGCATTTTACTCTAGGCTGTTAACCAGGACCAGGATGTAATGTTTCCCTGTAGTGGATCCCTGAGGACCAGGATGTAATGTTTCCCTGAAGACCAGGATGTAATGTTTCCCTGTAGTGGTTCCCTGAGGACCAGGATGTAATGTTTCCCTGTAGTGGTTCCCTGAGGACCAGGATGTAATGTTTCCCTGTAGTGGTTCCCTGAGGACCAGGATGTAATGTTTCCCTGTAGTGGTTCCCTGAGGACCAGGATGTAATGTTTCCCTGTAGTGGTTCCCTGAGGACCAGGATGTAATGTTTCCCTGTAGTGGTTCCCTGAGGACCAGGATGTAATGTTTCCCTGTAGTGGTTCCCTGAGGACCAGGATGTAATGTTTCCCTGTAGTGGTTCTCTGAGGACCAGGATGTAATGTTTCCCTGTAGTGAACATATTGCGCCATTCCTAGAGACTAACCAGCCCTCTCTCTCTCCTCTCTCTCTCCTCCAGACCATCGTATCCTTCCAGGTGTCAGTTAAAGAGGAGGACTGGATCGTAGCGACCCTGGAGCAGTCTGACCTGCGGGAGAACGTGACGGGGTACGCTGCCCGGGTGATGGGCGAGCCCCGAACGCACCTGCTTCCGTTCCTGAACCTGACCGACCCCACCGCGACCCCGCTGGTCTTTAACTCCTCCTACCACGGACTCTGCTACACCGTTAGCCTGCTGCTCAGACAGGGGAAGACCTGGTCCAAGTCCGTCCAGACTGTAGCTGTTCTCAGCAGTAAGTATTCAGACAGGGGAAGACCTGGTCCCAGTCCGTCCAGACTGTAGCTGTTCTCAGCAGTAAGTATTCAGACAGGGGAAGACCTGGTCCCAGTCCGTCCAGACTGTAGCTGTTCTCAGCAGTAAGTATTCAGACAGGGAAAGACCTGGTCCCAGTCCGTCCAGACTGTAGCTGTTCTCAGCAGTAAGTATTCAGACAGGGGAAGACCTGGTCCCAGTCCGTCCAGACTGTAGCTGTTCTCAGCAGTAAGTATTCAGACAGGGGAAGACCTGGTCCAAGTCCGTCCAGACTGTAGCTGTTCTCAGCAGTAAGTATTCAGACAGGGGAAGACCTGGTCCCAGTCCGTCCAGACTGTAGCTGTTCTCAGCAGTAAGTATTCAGACAGGGGAAGACCTGGTCCAAGTCCGTCCAGACTGTAGCTGTTCTCAGCAGTAAGTATTCAGACAGGGGAAGACCTGGTCCAAGTCCGTCCAGACTGTAGCTGTTCTCACCAGTAAGTATTCAGACAGGGGAAGACCTGGTCCAAGTCCGTCCAGACTGTAGCTGTTCTCAGCAGTAAGTATTCAGACAGGGGAAGACCTGGTCCCAGTCCGTCCAGACTGTAGCTGTTCTCAGCAGTAAGTATTCAGACAGGGGAAGACCTGGTCCAAGTCCGTCCAGACTGTAGCTGTTCTCAGCAGTAAGTATTCAGACAGGGGAAGACCTGGTCCAAGTCCGTCCAGACTGTAGCTGTTCTCAGCAGTAAGTATTCAGACAGGGGAAGACCTGGTCCCAGTCCGTCCAGACTGTAGCTGTTCTCAGCAGTAAGTATTCAGACAGGGGAAGACCTGGTCCCAGTCCGTCCAGACTGTAGCTGTTCTCACCAGTAAGTATTCAGACAGGGGAAGACCTGGTCCCAGTCCGTCCAGACTGTAGCTGTTCTCAGCAGTAAGTATTCAGACAGGGGAAGACCTGGTCCCAGTCCGTCCAGACTGTAGCTGTTCTCAGCAGTAAGAACATGGTTGTGTTGTCTTCATCGTTTCAGGCTGAAGAACTGGTCTGAATCCACCTCAGTACTGGATGTTTTAGACCAGTCTCTGTTCTCTCATAGATCCACTATGTGATTGACTTGTTGGCCCTCATCTCTCTTCTCTTCCCTGTTCTTCCCTGTGGAGGTTGGCTACACCAGTCAGTCAGTCCTGATGTGTATCTGCTGTCTGTCTGTCTGTCTGTCTGTCCCCCCCGCAGAGCCACGTCCGGTGGACAGTGTGGTGATCTCAGACTACGGAGAAGCTCCAGAGACAGGGGTGGTGTTTGAGATCAGCTCCCCAGAGAACAACGTCTTCAGTCGGGTCAACATCAGCTACGCAGAGGGCCGGGAGCAGAGATCCATGCTCTATAAAGGTGAGGCCTCTGGCTGGACAGACTGGATCAACAGGTGAAAGCTGAATAGCCTGTTCAGAGCAGAGCAGTGTTGAATCCACTGAGTTTAGCAGGTCTGTATTAGGTCATGTTTGGGGCAGACACACCAATCCAAATCAGACTTCAGTGTTTCCTGATCAGAAACACAAGTGGAAGACTAATGTGTTCTGTCCTCAAATGTCTATAAAGCAGACTGTTCTGTGTTATAGACTTCTACAATGGGAAGACTAATGTGTTTACATTTACATTTTAGTAATTTAGCAGACGCTCTTATCCAGAGCAACATACAGGAGCAATTAGGGTTAAGTGCCTTGCTCAAGGGCACATCGACAGATTCTTCACCTAGTCGGCTCGGGGATTAGAACCAGCGACCTTTCGGTTACTGGCACAACGCTCTTAACCACTAAGCTACCTGTGTTCTGTGTTATAGACTTCTATAAAGGAAAGACTGTGTTTAAACACTGGCTCCCCGGGACGTGTTACAGCAACATCTCCTTCCAGCTGATCTCTGAAGCTACAGTCAACAGAACCACACTGGTCCGACGCAGCGACCTGACCCATGTACCCCAGCAACACAGGACAGGTAACTAACTACATAACCCACGAGCCCCGGCAACACAGGACAGGTAACTAACTACATAACCCACGAGCCCCGGCAACACAGGACAGGTAACTAACTACATAACCCACGATCCCCGGCAACACAGGACAGGTAACTAACTACATAACCCACGAGCCCCGGCAACACAGGACAGGTAACTAACTACATAACCCACGATCCCCGGCAACACAGGACAGGTAACTAACTACATAACCCATGTACCCCAGCAACACAGGACAGGTAACTAACTACATAACCCACGAGCCCCGGCAACACAGGACAGGTAACTAACTACATAACCCACGAGCCCCGGCAACACAGGACAGGTAACTAACTACATAACCCACGAGCCCCGGCAACACAGGACAGGTAACTAACTACATAACCCACGAGCCCCGGCAACACAGGACAGGTAACTAACTACATAACCCACGAGCCCCGGCAACACAGGACAGGTAACTAACTACATAACCCACGATCCCCGGCAACACAGGACAGGTAACTAACTACATAACCCACGAGCCCCAGCAACACAGGACAGGTAACTAACTACATAACCCACGAGCCCCGGCAACACAGGACAGGTAACTAACTACATAACCCACGAGCCCCGGCAACACAGGACAGGTAACTAACTACATAACCCACGAGCCCCGGCAACACAGGACAGGTAACTAACTACATAACCCAGAAACAGGTACATTGACCGGGGAACAGACTCAGGACGTTATTGAACCAGTCAAATAGCAACGGTATACTGTATCTATGGAGATGGCAAACTAATACTAATGTTAGTGTTTCCCTGCAGTTCCCAACCCTCCCCTCAACATCTCCCATAAGATCGTCCCACTCAGCCAGAGGGCGCTACCAGGGGGGGTCCCTAGCTCCGAGGAGACCCAGGACACCCCCCAGCCCCGGCGGGCGCGGGATGTCCCCCTCATAGAGGAACAGGAACTACAGGAGAACCAGGAGATACAGGAAGTGATCTCAGAGGAGGTGGTGGGCGGAACCACCCAGGTCCCCTACAGCTCCGCCCCTCAGGGCTCCAACGGCTCCACGGGCTACGCCGCCGCCGCTATCTCTAACACCACCGAAGAAGAGACCGCCACGCAGCCCTATTGGCCGGAGCCCACCGGTAGCCCCTCCCCTACGGACGGGGATGAGGGATTTGTGAACGCGGTGGTTCCAGAGTATGAGGACTCCAATGAGCCGGGCTCTGCCATGGGCCTGTCCCCAGAGACCTCCGTCACCCCGACCCGCCTTCCCCCCGTACTGCTGGAGCTGCGCTGGCTTCCCCCCCGACCCCCGGCCACCTATGACGGATTCAACGTCTACGTCTACAGAGACGGTAAAGCTAAAGGCCTCTGCGGCCACTAGACCGTATTCACAAAGACTCTCAGAAAAGGAGTGCTGATATAGGTTAGGCTTTTTGCCTTTTTAGATCATAATGAATAAGACTGATCCTAGATCAGATCTCCTACTCAGGGTCCTGGAGTAAAGGGGCTCTTATGTTGTCAGATGAAGACAGTAGCTGAATGGTATCTGTTGTGCCCTGTGCTGTTTCAAGCACCCCATCAAACCCCTCTGAGCCCTGTCTCTCCCCCGTCCTCAGGTAACTCCACAGAGACGGCCACGGTGGATGAGAACACTCATGAGTTCTTCACGGAGCTGACAGAGCCTGGTACCTACAGAGTCCAGGTCACCACACTGAGCTCTGCAGGAGACTGTGAGGCCAGAGAGAGCACCGCCTATACAGGGTTGACCTTCTATCTCAGTATGTATAGCCTGATCCTAACCCTGACCCTAACCCTGACCCTGACCCTGACCCTGACCCTAACCCTGACCCTA
>CM062500.1:4157188-4177188 GCA_031479575.1 Coregonus ussuriensis | reverse complement strand
CTCCCTCCTCTCCTTCTCCCTCTCTCCTCCTCCCCTCTCTCTCTCCTCCTCTCCTCTCCCTCTCTCCTCTCCCGCTCTCCTCCTCTCCTCTCCCTCTCTCCTCCTCTCCCTCTCTCCACCTCTCCTCTACCTCTCTCCTCCTCTCCTCTCTCTCTCCTCCTCTCTCTCTCCCTCTCTCCTCCTCTCTGTCTCCTCTCCTCTCCCTCTCTCCTCCTCTCCTTTCCCTCTCTCCTCCTCTCCCTCTCTCCTCCTCTCCCTCTCTCCACCTCTCCTCTCCTCTCTCCTCCTCTCCTCTCCTCTCTCTCTCCTCCACTCCTCTCCCTCTCTCCTCCTCTCCCTCTCTCCTTCTCTCCCTCTCTCCACCTCTCCTCTCCCTCTCTCTTCCTCTCTTCTGCTCTCCCTCTCTCCTCCTCTCCTCTCTCTCTCCTCCTCCCCCTCTTTCCTCCTCTTCCTCTCTCCTCCTCTCCCTCTCTTCTCCTCTCCCTCTTCTCCTCTCCCTCTCTCCTCTCTCCTCCTCTCCTCTCCTCTCTCCTCCTCTCCTCCTCTCTCCCCCTCTCCTGTCCCTCTCTCCTCCTCTCCCTCTCTCCACCTCTCCTCTACCTCTCTCCTCCTCTCCTCTCTCTCTCCTCCTCTCACTCTCTCCACCTCTCCTCTCCCTCTCTCCTCCTCTCCTCTCTCCTCCTCTCCTCTCCCTCTCTCCCTCTCTCCTCCGCTCCCTCTCTCCACCTCTCCTCTCCCTCCCTCTCTCCTCCTCTCCTCTCTCTCTCCACCTCTCCTCTCCCTCTCTCCACCTCTCTTCTCCTCTCCCTCCCTCCTCTCCTTCTCCCTCTCTCCTCCTCCCCTCTCTCTCCTCCTCTCCTCTCCCTCTCTCCTCTCACACTCTCCTCCTCTCCTCTCCCTCTCTCCTCCTCTCCCTCTCTCCACCTCTCCTCTACCTCTCTCCTCCTCTCCTCTCTCTCTCCTCCTCTCCCTCTCTCCACCTCTCCTCTCCTCCTCTCCTCTCCCTCTCTCCCTCTCTCCTCCGCTCCCTCTCTCCACCTCTCCTCTCCCTCCCTCTCTCCTCCTCTCCTCTCTCTCTCCTCCTCTCCTCTCCCTCTCTCCTCCTCTCTGTCTCTCCTCATCTCCCTCTCTCCTCCTCTCCTCTCCCTCTCTCCTCCTCTCCTCTCCCTCTCTCCTCCTCTCCCTCTCTCCACCTCTCCTCTCCTCTCTCCTCCTCTCCTCTCCTCTCTCTCTCCTCCACTCCTCTCCCTCTCTCCTCCTCTCCCTCTCTCCTTCTCTCCCTCTCTCCACCTCTCCTCTCCCTCTCTCTTCCTCTCTTCTGCTCTCCCTCTCTCCTCCTCTCCTCTCTCTCTCCTCCTCTCCTCTCCCTCTCTCCTCCTCCCCCTCTTTCCTCCTCTTCCTCTCTCCTCCTCTCCCTCTCTTCTCCTCTCCCTCTTCTCCTCTCCCTCTTCTCCTCTCCCTCTCTCCTCTCTCCTCCTCTCCTCCTCTCCTCTCTCCTCCTCTCCTCCTCTCTCCCCCTCTCCTGTCCTCTCTCCTCCTCTCTCCCCCCTCCCTCTCTCTTCTTCTCCCTCTCTCTTCCTCTCTCCTCCTCTTCCTCTCTCCCTCTCTCCCTCTCTCCTCCTCTCTTCCTCTCCCTCGCTCCCCCTCTCATCCTCTCCTCTCTCCTCCTCTCCTCTCTCCCCCTCTACCTCTCTCCCCCTCTCCCCTTCTCCTCCTCTCCCTCTATCCCCCTCTCCTCCTCTCCTCCTCTCCCTCTCTCTTCCTCTCTCCCTCTCTCCCCCTCTCCTCCTCTCCCTCTCTCTTCCTCTCTCCTCTCTCCCTCTCTCCCCCTCTCCCCTTCTCCTCCTCTCCCTCTATCCCCCTCTACCCCTCTCCTCCTCTCCCTCTCTCTTCCTCTCTCCTCCTCCAGAGAGTCACAGATCTGTTGCCGGCCTGGTACTACAACTTCCGTGTTACCATGGTGACGTGGGGTGACCCTCCACTCAGCTGCTGTGACAGCTCTACCGTTAGCTTCGTTACAGGTACCACACACACACACACACACACACACACACACACACACACACCACACACACACACACACACACACACACACACACACACACACACACAGACACACACACACACACACACACACACACACACCCCATGGCACGACATACACACCTCATGGCACGACATACACACACACACACACACACACACACACACACACACACACACACACACACACACCCCCCATGGCATGACATACACACCTCATGGCACGACATACACACACACACACACACACACACACACACACACACACACACACACAGACACACACACACACACACACACACACACACACACAGACACTCACTCACCTCCTCCTGCTCTGCCCCCCCCCCCAGCTCCTGAGGCCCCCCACATCTCGTCAGTAGACTACAGCCATGGGACTCTGTACGTGCGCTGGACCTACGGGGAGCTCTTCATAGACATGTCCCACAGCAGGATGCTCCACTGGCAGGTCACAGCTCAGGGCAAGAAGGGATCCAAGAGGACTTACTCCACTGATGTGAGTCACTGACACCTACAGACCCAGACCTCCAGACCCAGACCCAGACCTCCAGACCCAGACCCAGACCCAGACCTCCAGACCCAGACCTCCAGACCCAGACCTCCAGACCCAGACCTCCAGACCCAGACCCAGACCCAGACCTCCAGACCCAGACCTCCAGACCCAGACCCAGACCCAGACCTCCAGACCCAGACCCAGACCTACAGACCTCCAGACCCAGACCTCCAGACCCAGAACATACAGACCCAGAACATACAGACCCAGAACCTACAGACCCAGGGTTAATGATACTCCAGACCAGGGTTAAGGATACTCCAGACCAGGGTTAATGATACTCCCGACCAGGGTTAATGATACTCCAGACCAGGGTTAATGATACTCCCGACCAGGGTTAATGATACTCCCGACCAGGGTTAATGATACTCCAGACCAGGGTTAATGATACTCCAGACCAGGGTTAATGATACTCCAGACCAGGGTTAATGATACTCCAGACCAGGGTTAATGATACTCCCGACCAGGGTTAATGATACTCCCGACCAGGGTTAATGATACTCCAGACCAGGGTTAATGATACTCCAGACCAGGGTTAATGATACTCCAGACCAGGGTTAATGATACTCCAGACCAGGGTTAATGATACTTCCGACCAGGGTTAATGATACTCCAGACCAGGGTTAATGATACTCCAGACCAGGGTTAATGATACTCCAGACCAGGGTTAATGATACTCCAGACCAGGGTTAATGATACTCCCGACCAGGGTTAATGATACTCCCGACCAGGGTTAATGATACTCCTGACCAGGGTTAATGATACTCCCGACCAGGGTTAATGATACTCCAGACCAGGGTTAATGATACTCCCGACCAGGGTTAATGATACTCCAGACCAGGGTTAATGATACTCCAGACCAGGGTTAATGATACTCCAGACCAGGGTTAATGATACTCCCGACCAGGGTTAATGATACTCCCGACCAGGGTTAATGATACTCCCGACCAGGGTTAATGATACTCCAGACCAGGGTTAACTTCTGGGATGATGATTGATGAAATGGTGAGTCTTCATTTACTTTAAACATATTCTTCGATCTCCAGCACCTCCAATCAAAAAATATAATCAACTTTTATTTGTCACATGCTTCATAAACAACAGGTGTAGACAAACAGTGAAACGCTTACGGGCCCTTCCCAACAATGCAGAGAAAAATATGGATAAATAATGAGGAATAAATACACAATGAACAACGATAACTTGGCCATATACACGGGGTACCAGTACCGAGTCAATGTGCAGGGGTACAAGGTTATTGAGGTAGATATGTACATATAGGTAGGTGTAAAGTGACTAGGCAACAGGATAGATAATAAATAGTAACAGTTGAGGTAGATATGTACATACAGGTAGGTGTAAAGTGACTAGGCAACAGGATAGATAAAACAGTAGCAGCAACGTATGTGATGAGTCAAAAGAGGTAGTCAAAAAAGGTTCAGTGCAAATAGTCCGGGTAGCTATTTGGTTTAATATTTAACTAACTGTTTAGCAGTCTTATGGCTTGGGGGTAGACACTGTTCAGGGTCCTGTTGGTTCCAGACTTGGTGCATCGGTACCACTTGCCATGCGGTAGCAGAAAGAACAGTCTATGACTTGGGTGGCTGGAGTCTTTTACAATTATTTGGGCCTTCCTCTGACACCGCCTGGTATTGAGGTCCTGGAAGGCAGGGAGCTGGGCCCCAGTGATGTGCTGGCCTGTACACAATACTCTTCTAGCACCTTGCGGTCGGACGCCAAGCAGTTGCCGTACCAGGCGGTGATGCAGCCAGTCAAAATGCTCTCGATGGTGCAGCTGTAGAACATTTAGAGGATGTGAGGACCCGTGCCAAACCTTGTGATCTTGTCATATGGGTGTGTGCAGTGTTGTCCTAACAGTGTGTGTTTTCCCTCTGTGCTCCCTGCAGGTCCCCCGTAATGGGATGGGTGTGTGCAGTGTTGTCCTAACAGTGTGTGTTTTCCCTCTGTGCTCCCTGCAGGTCCCCCGTAATGGGATGGGTGTGTGCAGTGTTGTCCTAACAGTGTGTGTTTTCCCTCTGTGCTCCCTGCAGGTCCCCCGTAATGGGATGGGTGTGTGCAGTGTTGTCCTAACAGTGTGTGTTTTCCCTCTGTGCTCCCTGCAGGTCCCCCGTAATGGGATGGGTGTGTGCAGTGTTGTCCTAACAGTGTGTGTTTTCCCTCTGTGCTCCCTGCAGGTCCCCCGTAATGGGATGGGTGTGTGCAGTGTTGTCCTAACAGTGTGTGTTTTCCCTCTGTGCTCCCTGCAGGTCCCCCGTAATGGGATGGGTGTGTGCAGTGTTGTCCTAACAGTGTGTGTTTTCCCTCTGTGCTCCCTGCAGGTCCCCCGTAATGGGATGGGTGTGTGCAGTGTTGTCCTAACAGTGTGTGTTTTCCCTCTGTGCTCCCTGCAGGTCCCCCGTAATGGGATGGGTGTGTGCAGTGTTGTCCTAACAGTGTGTGTTTTCCCTCTGTGCTCCCTGCAGGTCCCCCGTAATGGGATGGGTGTGTGCAGTGTTGTCCTAACCTAACAGTGTGTGTTTTCCCTCTGTGCTCCCTGCAGGTCCCCCGTAATGGGATGGGTGTGTGCAGTGTTGTCCTAACAGTGTGTGTTTTCCCTCTGTGCTCCCTGCAGGTCCCCCGTAATGGGATGGGTGTGTGCAGTGTTGTCCTAACAGTGTGTGTTTTCCCTCTGTGCTCCCTGCAGGTCCCCCGTAATGGGATGGGTGTGTGCAGTGTTGTCCTAACAGTGTGTGTTTTCCCTCTGTGCTCCCTGCAGGTCCCCCGTAATGGGATGGGTGTGTGCAGTGTTGTCCTAACAGTGTGTGTTTTCCCTCTGTGCTCCCTGCAGGTCCCCCGTAATGGGATGGGTGTGTGCAGTGTTGTCCTAACAGTGTGTGTTTTCCCTCTGTGCTCCCTGCAGGTCCCCCGTAATGGGATGGGTGTGTGCAGTGTTGTCCTAACAGTGTGTGTTTTCCCTCTGTGCTCCCTGCAGGTCCCCCGTAATGGGATGGGTGCCAGTCTGGCCCTGCCTCCAGGAGACATTTATAACCTGACTGTATCAGCCTGTACTGAAGGCCAACGCAACTCCTCTGTCCCCAACATCATTAAACTGGGTACGCACCGCACCTCCTCTGTCCCCAACATCATTAAACTGGGTACGCACCGCAACTCCTCTGTCCCCAACATCATTAAACTGGGTACGCACCGCACCTCCTCTGTCCCCAACATCATTAAACTGGGTACGCACCTCCTCTGTCCCCAACATCATTCAACTGGGTACGCACCGCACCTCCTCTGTCCCCAACATCATTAAACTGGGTACGCACCGCACCTCCTCTGTCCCCAACATCATTAAACTGGGTACGCACCGCACCTCCTCTGTCCCCAACATCATTAAACTGGGTACGCACCGCAATTCCTCTGTCCCCAACATCATTAAACTGGGTACGCACCGCAATTCCTCTGTCCCTAACATCATTAAACTGGGTACGCACCGCAACTCCTCTGTCCCCAACATCATTAAACTGGGTACGCACCGCACCTCCTCTGTCCCCAACATCATTAAACTGGGTACGCACCGCACCTCCTCTGTCCCCAACATCATTAAACTGGGTACGCACACACACACACACACACACACACACACACACACACGCTCACTCACTCACACACACACACAACACATGCTCATATACACATACACACATGCGCGATCACGACTCACACACACCAGGGGTCTCTGGGATGCGTCCCAACACATCTCGTCTCAAAGCAGCAACGAAAATGTTGTAGATAAACAGAATGATATTAAAGAGGGATGTTGGTAGCCAGAGAAGAGGATTGGTTAAGGAGCCTGGGTAACCCAAATATTAAAGAGGGATGTTGGTAGCCAGAGAAGAGGATTGGTTAAGGAGCCTGGGTAACCCAAATATTAAAGAGGGATGTTGGTAGCCAGAGAAGGGGATTGGTTAAGGAGCCTGGGTAACCCAATCCAGCTTTCAGCACGTCATCACTTGTTGTTTATACCAAATGGAGCCAAACTGTCACTATCAGCTCTTCTGAGAAAATGGAGGAAGTGAACCTAGTATTGTGACACAGCCTGCCTTCGTTTCTGCATGCCTCAGTAGTTCAGTCTAACAGTAGATAAGACAGTGAGGGCAGACTGCAGGGCTCCAGTCAACCTGTGTCTGTGGACCAGAGGTTGACCCAGGCGTTTCTCCTGTTGTGTTTGTGACAGAGCCAGCCCCTCCTCGGTCCCTGTACGCCGTGAACGCCACCCACTCCTCCGTGACTCTGCTCTGGAGCGAGGAGGGAGTGGTTGACTTCTACCAGGTGCTCTGTAAACCCACCAAGACCAGCAACAAAGAAGTCAAGGTAAGAGATGCTCTACCAGACTGTGATGGTACCCTTTTCTCTATGTACTGTAGTGCACTGCTATCATCTGTGATGGCACCCTGTTCCCTATGTACTGTAGTGCACTGCTATCATCTGTAATGGTACCCTGTTCCCTATGTACTGTAGTGCACTGCTATCATCTGTAATGGTACCCTGTTCCCTATGTACTGTAGTGCACTGCTATCATCTGTAATGGTACCCTGTTCCCTATGTACTGTAGTGCACTGCTATCATCTGTAATGGCACCCTGTTCCCTATGTACTGTAGTGCACTGCTATCATCTGTAATGGTACCCTGTTCCCTATGTACTGTAGTGCACTGCTATCATCTGTAATGGTACCCTGTTCCCTATGTACTGTATTGCACTGCTATCATCTGTAATGGTACCCTGTTCCCTATGTACTGTAGTGCACTGCTATCATCTGTAATGGTACCCTGTTCCCTATGTACTGTAGTGCACTGCTATCATCTGTAATGGTACCCTGTTCCCTATGTACTGTAGTGCACTGCTATCATCTGTGATGGCACCCTGTTCCCTATGTACTGTAGTGCACTGCTATCATCTGTAATGGTACCCTGTTCCCTATGTACTGTAGTGCACTGCTATCATCTGTGATGGTACCCTGTTCCCTATGTACTGTAGTGCACTGCTATCATCTGTAATGGTACCCTGTTCCCTATGTACTGTAGTGCACTGCTATCATCTGTAATGGTACCCTGTTCCCTATGTACTGTAGTGCACTGCTATCATCTGTGATGGTACCCTGTTCCCTATGTACTGTAGTGCACTGCTATCATCTGTAATGGTACCCTGTTCCCTATGTACTGTAGTGCACTGCTATCATCTGTAATGGCACCCTGTTCCCTATGTACTGTAGTGCACTGCTATCATCTGTGATGGTACCCTGTTCCCTATGTACTGTAGTGCACTGCTATCATCTGTAATGGTACCCTGTTCCCTATGTACTGTAGTGCACTGCTATCATCTGTGATGGTACCCTGTTCCCTATGTACTGTAGTGCACTGCTATCATCTGTAATGGCACCCTGTTCCCTATGTACTGTAGTGCACTGCTATCATCTGTGATGGTACCCTGTTCCCTATGTACTGTAGTGCACTGCTATCATCTGTAATGGTACCCTGTTCCCTATGTACTGTAGTGCACTGCTATCACCTGTAATGGTACCCTGTTCCCTATGTACTGTAGTGCACTGCTATCACCTGTGATGGTACGCTGTTCCCTATGTACTGTAGTGCACTGCTATCATCTGTGATGGTACCCTGTTCCCTATGTACTGTAGTGCACTGCTATCATCTGTGATGGTACCCTGTTCCCTATGTACTGTAGTGCACTGCTATCATCTGTAATGGTACCCTGTTCCCTATGTACTGTAGTGCACTGCTATCATCTGTAATGGTACCCTGTTCCCTATGTACTGTAGTGCACTGCTATCATCTGTGATGGTACCCTGTTCCCTATGTACCGTAGTGCACTGCTATCATCTGTGATGGCACCCTGTTCCCTATGTACTGTAGTGCACTGCTATCATCTGTAATGGTACCCTGTTCCCTATGTACTGTAGTGCACTGCTATCATCTGTAATGGTACCCTGTTCCCTATGTACTGTAGTGCACTGCTATCATCTGTAATGGTACCCTGTTCCCTATGTACTGTAGTGCACTGCTATCATCTGTGCCTGGTCCCCTGTTCCCTATGTACTGTAGTGCACTGCTATCATCTGTGCCTGGTCCCCTGTTCCCTATGTACTGTAGTGCACTGCTATCATCTGTGCCTGGTCCCCTGTTCCCTATGTACTGTAGTGCACTGCTATCATCTGTGCCTGGTCCCCTGTTCCCTATGTACTGTAGTGCACTGCTATCATCTGTGCCTGGTCCCCTGTTCCCTATGTACTGTAGTGCACTGCTATCATCTGTGCCTGGTCCCCTGTTCCCTATGTACTGTAGTGCACTGCTATCATCTGTGCCTGGTCCCCTGTTCCCTATGTACTGTAGTGCACTGCTATCATCTGTGCCTGGTCCCCTGTTCCCTATGTACTGTAGTGCACTGCTATCATCTGTGCCTGGTCCCCTGTTCCCTATGTACTGTAGTGCACTGGCTATCATCTGTGCCTGGTCCCCTGTTCCCTATGTACTGTAGTGCACTGCTATCATCTGTGCCTGGTCCCCTGTTCCCTATGTACTGTAGTGCACTGCTATCATCTGTGCCTGGTCCCCTGTTCCCTATGTACTGTAGTGCACTGCTATCATCTGTGCCTGGTCCCCTGTTCCCTATGTACTGTAGTGCACTGCTATCATCTGTGCCTGGTCCCCTGTTCCCTATGTACTGTAGTGCACTGCTATCATCTGTAATGGTACCCTGTTCCCTATGTACTGTAGTGCACTGCTATCACCTGTAATGGTACCCTGTTCCCTATGTACTGTAGTGCACTGCTATCATCTGTGCCTGGTCCATTGTTCCCTATGTACTGTAGTGCACTGCTATCATCTGTGCCTGGTCCCCTGTTCCCTATGTACTGTAGTGCACTGCTATCATCTGTAATGGTACCCTGTTCCCTATGTACTGTAGTGCACTGCTATCATCTGTGCCTGGTCCCCTGTTCCCTATGTACTGTAGTGCACTGCTATCATCTGTGCCTGGTCCCATACTATCTTTGCTGTATGACACATTACAGCAAACAAACACAAAAGCTAAAAGCACTAATATCCTGGCATTATGTGGCTGAGCCATGAGGAGAAACTAAAAGGTTTTTTTGGTCCATTGTGTTTGTCCCATTGTGTTTGTGGGAATATTTAGATAAAGCCAGGAATAAAAGAAAAAGGGCTACCTGTAATTAAATTATAAAGATATTTAGCTAGTATGTTCTCTCTCTGTTCTACAGTGTGGTGTCCTGTCCTTGCAGTATGTTCTCTCTCTGTTCTACAGTATGTTGTTCTGTCCTTGCAGTATGTTCTCTCTCTGTTCTACAGTATGTTGTTCTGTCCTTGCAGTATGTTCTCTCTCTGTTCTACAGTGTGGTGTTCTGTCCTTGCAGTATGTTCTCTCTGTTCTACAGTGTGGTGTTCTGTCCTTGCAGTATGTTCTCTCTCTGTTCTACAGTATGTTGTTCTGTCCTTGCAGTATGTTCTCTCTGTTCTACAGTGTGGTGTTCTGTCCTTGCAGTATGTTCTCTCTCTGTTCTACAGTGTGGTGTTCTGTCCTTGCAGTATGTTCTCTCTCTGTTCTACAGTGTGGTGTTCTGTCCTTGCAGTATGTTCTCTCTGTTCTACAGTATGGTGTCCTGTCCTTGCAGTATGTTCTCTCTCTGTTCTACAGTGTGGTGTTCTGTCCTTGCAGTATGTTCTCTCTGTTCTCTCTGCAGGCTCGGGAGCCTCTAACAGCCCAGTCCCATGTGGTGACAGTGTCCAGCCTGCTGCCCTCCTCCTCCTATAACTGCAGTGTGATCAGTTATAGCTACAGTACGCCCAGCGAGCCAGCCTACATACACATCTCTACTACAGGTACAGTCAGCCAGCCTACATACACATCTCTACTACAGGTACAGTCAGCCAGCCTACATACACATCTCTACTACAGGTACAGTCAGCCAGCCTACATACACATCTCTACTACAGGTACAGTCAGCCAGCCTACATACACATCTCTACAGTTTTACACCACAGAACAAGTCTGTTTTTAAGTGGTTACCTGCCTCTCCCTCTCTCTCTCCCTCTCCCTCTCCCTCTCCCTCTCCCTCTCCCTCTCCCTCTCCCTCTCCCTCTCTCTCCTCTCCCTCTCCCTCTCCCTCTCCCTCTCTCTCTCTCCCTCCTGTGGTAAAATATGGTTCCTGTTTTCTAGAAGGCCAGTGTCAGCTGACTGTAGTGGACCACAGCCAACCACTATGCGTCAAATGCTGACTTTCAGATCCACGTTGCTGTGTGTATGTCTGTCGGATCATCCAGAATCTGTACTGTGTTGTCCTTCCAGCCAGAGAGATGAACCCCAGCGTAGCAGTCATCTCTGCTCTAGCGGTCCTCAGTGTCCTCCTCCTCAGCCTGCTGGTCCTCTTCCTACTGTTGCTACGTAAGAAACACCTGCAGATGGCCAGGTGAGATATGGGAGAGCTGTCCACAGAATCCAGACACAAGCCTGACACTAACCTTTTCTAAAGCTCTAGGTTTTTCAAAGAATATTTCTGTCTGAAGATGAAGAAGAATAGATGTGAACAACAAGTACAGCCACTGGCTCCTCCTCTATCTCCCTGACAACCAGGACCACTGGCTCCTCCTCTCTCCCCCTGACTACCAGGACCACTGGCTCCTCCTCTCTCTCCCTGACTACCAGGACCACTGGCTCCTCCTCTCTCCCCCTGACTACCAGGACCACTGGCTCCTCCTCTCTCCCCCTGACTACCAGGACCACTGGCTCCTCCTCTGTCCCCCTGACTACCAGGACCACTGGCTCCTCCTCTCTCCCCCTGACTACCAGGACCACTGGCTCCTCCTCTCTCCCCCTGACTACCAGGACCACTGGCTCCTCCTCTCTCCCCCTGACTACCAGGACCACTGGCTCCTCCTCTCTCCCCCTGACTACCAGGACCACTGGCTCCTCCTCTGTCCCCCCCCCCTGACTACCAGGACCACTGGCTCCTCCTCTGTCCCCCTGACTACCAGGACCACTGGCTCCTCCTCTGTCCCCCTGACTACCAGGACCACTGGCTCCTCCTCTCTCCCCCTGACTACCAGGACCACTGGCTCCTCCTCTGTCCCCCTGACTACCAGGACCACTGGCTCCTCCTCTCTCCCCCTGACTACCAGGACCACTGGCTCCTCCTCTCTCCCCCTGACTACCAGGACAACTGGCTCCTCCTCTGTCCCCCTGACTACCAGGACCACTGGCTCCTCCTCTCTCCCCCTGACTACCAGGACCACTGGCTCCTCCTCTGTCCTCCTGACTACCAGGACCACTGGCTCCTCCTCTCTCCCCCTGACTACCAGGACCACTGGCTCCTCCTCTCTCCCCCTGACTACCAGGACCACTGGCTCCTCCTCTCTCCCCCTGACTACCAGGACCACTGGCTCCTCCTCTCTCCCCCTGACTACCAGGACCACTGGCTCCTCCCTCTCCCCCTGACTACCAGGACCACTGGCTCCTCCTCTCTCCCCCTGACTACCAGGACCACTGGCTCCTCCTCTGTCCCCCTGACTACCAGGTCAACTGGCTCCTCCTCTGTCCCCCTGACTACCAGGACCACTGGCTCCTCCTCTCTCCCCCTGACTACCAGGACCACTGGCTCCTCCTCTGTCCCCCTGACTACCAGGACCACTGGCTCCTCCTCTCTCCCCCTGACTACCAGGACCACTGGCTCCTCCTCTGTCCCCCTGACTACCAGGACCACTGGCTCCTCCTCTCTCCCCCTGACTACCAGGACCACTGGCTCCTCCTCTGTCCCCCTGACTACCAGGACCACTGGCTCCTCCTCTCTCCCCCTGACTACCAGGACAACTGGCTCCTCCTCTGTCCCCCTGACTACCAGGACCACTGGCTCCTCCTCTCTCCTCCTGACTACCAGGACCACTGGCTCCTCCTCTCTCCCCCTGACTACCAGGACAACTGGCTCCGCTCCTCCTCTGTCCCCCTGACTACCAGGACCACTGGCTCCTCCTCTCTCCCCCTGACTACCAGGACCACTGGCTCCTCCTCTCTCCCCCTGACTACCAGGACCACTGGCTCCTCCTCTCTCCCCCTGACTACCAGGACCACTGGCTCCTCCTCTGTCCCCCTGACTACCAGGACCACTGGCTCCTCCTCTCTCCCCCTGACTACCAGGACCACTGGCTCCTCCTCTGTCCCCCTGACTACCAGGACCACTGGCTCCTCCTCTGTCCCCCTGACTACCAGGACCACTGGCTCCTCCTCTCTCCCCCTGACTACCAGGACAACTGGCTCCTCCTCTGTCCCCCTGACTACCAGGACCACTGGCTCCTCCTCTCTCCCCCTGACTACCAGGACCACTGGCTCCTCCTCTCTCCTCCTGACTACCAGGACCACTGGCTCCTCCTCTCTCCCCCTGACTACCAGGACCACTGGCTCCTCCTCTCTCCCCCTGACTACCAGGACCACTGGCTCCTCCTCTCTCCCCCTGACTACCAGGACCACTGGTGTTCAGTGCAGATCAGGTCAATACCCATAGAGCCTGGCAATAGATAGAATACAAGTGTTGTGGTTAAACCATTTTTATTGGTTTAGTCATCAAAACGTTTCACTTCCCATTTTTATTGGTTTAGTCATCAAAACGTTTCACTTCCCATTTTTTATTGGTTTAGTCATCAAAACGTTTCACTTCCCATTTTTATTGGTTTAGTCATCAAAACATTTCACTTCCTATTTTTATTGGTTTAGTCATCAAAACGTTTCACTTCCTATTTTTATTGGTTTAGTCATCAAAACGTTTCACTTCCTATTTTTATTGTTTTAGTCATCAAAACATTTCACTTCCTATTTTTATTGGTTTAGTCATCAAAACGTTTCACCTCCTATTTTTATTGGTTTAGTCATCAAAACGTTTCACCTCCTATTTTTATTGGTTTAGTCATCAAAACGTTTCACCTCCTATTTTTATTGGTTTAGTCATCAAAACGTTTCACCTCCTATTTTTATTGGTTTAGTCATCAAAACGTTTCACCTCCTATTTTTATTGGTTTAGTCATCAAAACGTTTCACCTCCTATTTTTATTGGTTTAGTCATCAAAACGTTTCACCTCCTATTTTTATTGGTTTAGTCATCAAAACGTTTCACCTCCTATTTTTATTGGTTTAGTCATCAAAACGTTTCACTTCCCCAGAATGTATTGTTGCTGTGTGAGCAGTGATGTATTTCTAACTGCTGTCTGAAGCATTACTGTGTGTAATACAGTGAGTGGGAGGTATTGTTGCGTTAGTAGCTAACTGCTATAATACAGTGAGTGGGAGGTATTGTTGCGTTAGTAGCTAACTGCTATAATACAGTGAGTGGGAGGTATTGTTGTTGCGTTAGTAGCTAACTGCTATAATACAGTGAGTGGGAGGTATTGTTGTGTTAGTAGCTAACTGCTATAATACAGTGAGTGGGAGGTATTGTTGCGTTAGTAGCTAACTGCTATAATACAGTGAGTGGGAGGTATTGTTGTGTTAGTAGCTAACTGCTATAATACAGTGAGTGGGAGGTATTGTTGTGTTAGTAGCTAACTGCTATAATACAGTGAGTGGGAGGTATTGTTGTGTTAGTAGCTAACTGCTATAATACAGTGAGTGGGAGGTATTGTTGTGTTAGTAGCTAACTGCTATAATACAGTGAGTGGGAGGTATTGTTGTGTTAGTAGCTAACTGCTATAATACAGTGAGTGGGAGGTATTGTTGTGTTAGTAGCTAACTGCTATAATACAGTGAGTGGGAGGTATTGTTGTGTTAGTAGCTAACTGCTATAATACAGTGAGTGGGAGGTATTGTTGTGTTAGTAGCTAACTGCTATAATACAGTGAGTGGGAGGTATTGTTGTGTTAGTAGCTAACTGCTATAATACAGTGAGTGGGAGGTATTGTTGCGTTAGTAGCTAACTGCTATAATACAGTGAGTGGGAGGTATTGTTGTGTTAGTAGCTAACTGCTATAATACAGTGAGTGGGAGGTATTGTTGTGTTAGTAGCTAACCGCTATAATACAGTGAGTGGGAGGTATTGTTGTGTTAGTAGCTAACTGCTATAATACAGTGAGTGGGAGGTATTGTTGTGTTAGTAGCTAACTGCTATAATACAGTGAGTGGGAGGTATTGTTGTGTTAGTAGCTAACTGATATAATACAGTGAGTGGGAGGTATTGTTGTGTTAGTAGCTAACTGCTATAATACAGTGAGTGGGAGGTATTGTTGTGTTAGTAGCTAACTGATATAATACAGTGAGTGGGAGGTATTGTTGTGTTAGTAGCTAACTGCTATAATACAGTGAGTGGGAGGTATTGTTGTGTTAGTAGCTAACTGATATAATACAGTACAGTGAGTGGGAGGTATTGTTGTGTTAGTAGCTAACTGCTATAATACAGTGAGTGGGAGGTATTGTTGTGTTAGTAGCTAACTGCTATAATACAGTGAGTGGGAGGTATTGTTGCGTTAGTAGCTAACTGCTATAATACAGTGAGTGGGAGGTATTGTTGTGTTAGTAGCTAACTGCTATAATACAGTGAGTGGGAGGTATTGTTGCGTTAGTAGCTAACTGCTATAATACAGTGAGTGGGAGGTATTGTTGTGTTAGTAGCTAACTGCTATAATACAGTGAGTGGGAGGTATTGTTGCGTTAGTAGCTAACTGCTATAATACAGTGAGTGGGAGGTATTGTTGTGTTAGTAGCTAACTGCTATAATACAGTGAGTGGGAGGTATTGTTGTGTTAGTAGCTAACTGCTATAATACAGTGAGTGGGAGGTATTGTTGCGTTTGTAGCTAACTGCTATAATACAGTGAGTGGGAGGTATTGTTGCGTTTATATCTAACTTCTGTCTGTCTTCCAGGGAATGCGGAGCAGAAACCTTTGTCAACTTTGCTTCGTTTGAGAGAGACGGCAAACTGCCCTACAACTGGTAGGAATTACCACGTCTCTACCCTGAACCAGAAACCCAAAACACCAAGTCAGCTGTCCTCAGGCAACCAGACTATCTGAATGTCCAAAATCCAACTAGAATCTGACCCACTATAGTCTTAATCCACCGTTACCTTCTATTGAGCAGATCACAGCCTCAGGAATCACCCAGAGATCCATCTCAATCCGTATCAGTAGGAATGACCTCTACTCCAACTGTCAGACCAGACCAGGGATATACGTATCAGTAGGAATGACCTCTACTCCAACTGTCAGACCAGACCAGGGATATACGTATCAGTAGGAATGACCTCTACTCCAACTGTCAGACCAGACCAGGGATATACGTATCAGTAGGAATGACCTCTACTCCAACTGTCAGACCAGACCAGGGATATAGAGTGAGGGAAAAAAGTATTTGATCCCCTGCTGATTTTGTACGTTTGCCCACTGACAAAGACATGATCAGTCTATAATTTTAATGGTAGGTTTATTTGAACAGTGAGAGACAGCATAACAACAACAAAAATCGAGAAAAACACATGTCAAAAATTGTATACATTGATTTTCATTTTAATGAAGGAAATAAGTATTTGATCCCTCTGCAAAACATGACTTAGTACTTGTTGGCAAAACCCTTGTTGGCAATCACAGAGGTCAGACATTTCTTGTAGTTGCCACCAGGTTTGCACACATCTCAGGAGGGATTTTGTCCCACTCCTCTTTGCAGATCTTCTCCAAGTCATTAAGGTTTCGAGCCTGACGTTTGGCAACTCGAACCTTCAGCTCCCTCCACAGATTTTCTATGGGATTAAGGTCTGGAGACTGGCTAGGCCACTCCAGGACCTTAATGTGCTTCTTCTTGAGCTAATCCTTTGTTGCCTTGGCCGTGTGTTTTGGGTCATTTTCATGCTGGAATACCCATCCACGACCCATTTTTAATGCCCTGGCTGAGGGAAGGAGGTTCTCACCCAAGATTTGACGGTACATGGCCCCGTCCATCATCCCTTTGATGCGGTAAAGTTGTCCTGTCCCCTAAGCAGAGAAACACCCCCAAAGCATAATGTTTCCACCTCCATGTTTGACGGTGGGGATGGTGTTCTTGGGGTCATACATTTACATTTACATTTTAGTCATTTAGCAGACGCTCTTATCCAGAGCGACTTACAGTTAGCGAATAGATCTTTTTTTATTTATTTTTTTATTTTTTATACTGGCCCCCCGTGGGAATCAAACCCACAACCCTGGCGTTGCAAACGCCATGCTCTATCAACTGAGCTACATCCCTGCCGGCCATTCCCTCCCCTACCCTGGACGACGCTGGGCCAATTGTGCGCCGCCCCATGGGTCTCCCGGTCGCGGCCGGCTGCGACAGAGCCTGGATTCGAACCAGGATCTCTGGTGGCACAGTTAGCCTTAGACCACTGCGCCACTCGGGAGACATAGGCAGCATTCCTCCTCCTCCAAACACGGCGAGTTGAGTTGATGCCGAAGAGCTCCATTTTGGTCTCATCTGACCACAACACTTTCACCCAGTTCTCCTCTGAATCATTCAGATGTTCATTGGCAAACTTCAGACGGGCCTGTATATGTGCTTTCTTGAGCAGGGGGACCTTGCGGGCGCTGCAGGATTTCAGTCCTTCACAGTGTAGTGTGTTACCAATTGTTTTCTTGGTGACTATGGTCCCAGCTGCCTTGAGATCATTGACAAGATCCTCCCGTGTAGTTCTGGGCTGATTCCTCACCGTTCTCCTGATCATTGCAACTCCACGAGGTGAGATCTTGCATGGAGCCCCAGGCCGAGGGAGATTGACAGGTATTTTGTGTTTCTTCCATTTGCGAATAATCGCACCAATTGTTGTCACCTTCTCACCAAGCTGCTTGGCGATGGTCTTGTAGCCCATTCCAGCCTTGTGTAGGTCTACAATCTTGTTCCTGACATCCTTGGAGAGCTCTTTGGTCTTGGCCATGGTGGAGAGTTTGGAATCTGATTGATTGATTGCTTCTGTGGACAGGTGTCTTTTATACAGGTAACAAGCTGAGATTAGGAGCACTCCATTTAAGAGTGTGCTCCTAATCTCAGCTCGTTACCTGTATAAAAGACACCTGGGAGCCAGAAATCTTTCTGATTGAGTGGGGGTCAAATACTTATTTCCCTAATTAAAATGCAAATCAATTTATAACATTTTTGACATGCGTTTTTCTGGATTTATGTTGTTGTTATTCTGTCTCTCACTGTTCAAATAAACCTACCATTAAAATGATAGACTGATCATTTCTTTGTCAGTGGGCAAACGTACAAAATCAGCAGGGGATCAAATACTTTTTTCCCTCACTGTACGTATCAGTAGGAATGACCTCTACTCCAACTGTCTCTGTTTAACGCTGGCTGGAGTCAGTGGGTTTTGATGAAAGTGTAGTATTTCTAATCTCAGATGAACAAAGTGCAAATGTAGAGGCCAGCATTGGCTTCCTCTGTAAGGGGAAATGGGAATAACTAATTTGGGATGGAGTTTTGGCTCCTATACACGTCTAGTATTTTAATGGAACATTTCAACTATGGACAAACCCTTCAACAATTGGGACTCTGTACCTTTTATCAAGAGATGGTTGTTGAATTATTAGACAATCAACTGGCAGGTTATGTCCAGTAAACGATGCCCTTCTGAAGGTGTTGATATCAGGCTAATAATGATGATTAATGATTAATATAACGGCTTAAAGACGGTCAGTTAAGGCAGGCCTTGGCTTCCATCCTAAAGACATACATACCTCCCATCACTGAGCCATATCTCATCACAGTGTGGTGTTAACGTGAAGCATCGGTTCAGCTCATCAGTACAGTGGTGTTCATGTGGTTGATCCAGGACTGCAGAGCTTGTGCTCTGAATGTGAATGATGTAGAATGGCTAGCTAGGTGTTAGTTCTGTTAGGGTGAACAAGTTGACTCCCGAGTGGCACAGTGGTCTAAGGCACTGCATCGCAGTGCTAGCTGTGCCACTAGAGATCCTGGTTCGAGTACAGGCTCTGTCGCAGCCGGCCGCGACCGGGAGACCCCTGGGCGGCGCACAATTGGTCCAGCGTCGTCCAAGGTAGGGGAGGGTTTGGCCGGCAGGGATGTGGGTTCGTTTCCCACGGGGGGCCAGTATAAAAAAAACAAAAAATAAAAATAAAAAAAACATGTATGCACTCACTAACTGTGAGTCGCTCTGGATAAGAGCGTCTGCTAAATGACTAAAATGTAAAAATGTAAGTTATTTAGATCAGAAGGAATATTGTTGTGGAAGAACAAGTCCTTGTTAACCATAGGAATGGTACCATGTATTTGATGTGTATTTATCTACGTGGAGGGAATGAATCCTCACGATAGGCTACTGTAAAGGAGAACAGGTGTTAGACATCAAACATTGGCCCTAAGCACATTGATTCCTTCTACTGAGGAGGTGTTAGTGGAGTGATCAAGAGAAGACAGTCTCTGAAACAGAACAGAAGGCTGTTATTGTCTTGACTAGAGAGTGAAAGACATGTAGACTGCAGTAGTCCTTAGAAACAGGATCAGACTGCATGGTGCATTAACTGTGTTGACCACTGAGAGGAACTACTCTACCTCTCTGCCATGTTACTAATGGTGGTCTGTTCTGTCCCAACCTGTCTGTCTGTTCTGACCCAACCTGTCTGTCTGTTCTGTCCCAACCTGTCTGTCTGTTCTGTCCCAACCTGTCTGTCTGTTCTGTCCCAACCTGTCTGTCTGTTCTGTCCCAACCTGTCTGTCTGTTCTGACCCAACCTGTCTGTCTGTCTGTCTGTCTGTCTGTCTGTCTGTCTGTCTGTTCTGTCCCAACCTGTCTGTCTGT
Source organism: Coregonus ussuriensis (assembly GCA_031479575.1). Taxonomy (NCBI): domain Eukaryota; kingdom Metazoa; phylum Chordata; class Actinopteri; order Salmoniformes; family Salmonidae; genus Coregonus; species Coregonus ussuriensis. The sequence continues at coordinate 4,157,719 of CM062500.1, read as the reverse complement.
TCTGTCCCAACCTGTCTGTCTGTTCTGTCCCAACCTCTCTGTCTGTTCTGTCCCAACCTCTCTGTCTGTTCTGTCCCAACCTCTCTGTCTGTTCTGTCCCAACCTGTCTGTCTGTTCTGTCCCAACCTGTCTGTCTGTTCTGACCCAACCTGTCTGTCTGTTCTGTCCCAACCTGTCTGTCTGTTCTGTCCCAACCTGTCTGTCTGTTCTGTCCCAACCTGTCTGTCTGTCTGTCTGTCTGTCTGTCTGTCTGTCTGTCTGTCTGTTCTGTCCCAACCTGTCTGTCTGTTCTGTCCCAACCTGTCTGTCTGTTCTGTCCCAACCTCTCTGTCTGTTCTGTCCCAACCTCTCTGTCTGTTCTGTCCCAACCTGTCTGTCTGTTCTGTCCCAACCTGTCTGTCTGTTCTGTCCCAACCTGTCTGTCTGTTCTGTCCCAACCTGTCTGTCTGTTCTGACCCAACCTGTCTGTCTGTTCTGTCCCAACCTGTCTGTCTGTTCTGTCCCAACCTCTCTGTCTGTTCTGTCCCAACC